>PVKM010012022.1:0-32309 GCA_004027735.1 Carollia perspicillata | reverse complement strand
ATGGTTTCTAGAAATGCAAATATCACATCATAGGGGAACCCTATGTGACACAGAGATCATCACAAAGATGACCAGTTCTGGTCCCTGACTTCCAGGATCATGGTTTATCAGAGACTGTCACGTATAAACCTCTCTAATAATGGCATGCTGTGTTCATCAACAGTTACCATGATAAGGTAGTGGGGAAGACTACTTCTACCCCAGAGGATGTAGACAGGGTTTTTGGAAGATGTGGTGTTGATTTGAGTCTTGGTAGATGAAAGGTGACTTTAACAGGCACGTGAGAAAGAAACAGAAAAAAGGGTTTTCTGGTGCTTTTTAATGACAATTTTAAAATGTTTCTATTAGCCCTGACCTGTGTGGCTCTGTGGGTTGGGCATCATCCCACAAAACACAAGGTCATGGGTTCGATCCCTGGCCAGGGCCCATGCCTGGGTTGCAGGTTTAAGGCCCTCTAGGAGTGCAGATGGATGTGTCTCTCTCACGTTGATGTTTCTCTCCCTCTCCGCCTCCCTTCACCTCTCTCTAAAACTAAATAAAATCTTTAATAGAAAAATGTTTCTATTAATGGCCATTGTTAAGTGCGTGATGGTAGGATCTTCGAGGAAAGAGCTGACTACTAGGGAAGAATGCCTATGTATCACACTTTCGGCTTCCTTGCAGGACCTGACAAGAAACCGTTAGAAGTCTGCATTAGGTAAACCCAAGTTTTGCTCTCTATCCATTGTCCGGTGAACAAGCCTCTTCTCATTTTTGCTGTTGTTCTTCTTTTAACCCTTAAGGGACTTTTGTTTCTAGCTGTTGGTTTTTTGTCTAAGTAGTATTTGATAATGACACTGTCACCTAAAAAGAATATGATCTCCCTCAGACAGATGGGCAATTTTAGGGGGCAAATGAGAAGGTAAGTAAGGGCATAGGATAAAAATATGTGTGGGCTACCTACCATGTGCCACTCACTGTGTAAGTCAGTTTTATATGTGTGATCTTCTTTGACTGTCCCAATATCCCACGCATCCTTCTGAATGATCACGCCACCTGTACAGGAGATCGAGATGCTGGCTGAGCCCACAACGGTAGTTCTTAAGCTTGGCTGCACATCAGAACCTCCTTTGAGAGCAGGGAACTTATTAAAATCCCTTTGCCTAGACCAGGGCTGTCAAACTCACTTTTACCGGGGCCACACGAGCCTCACAGTTGCCTTCAAAGGGCTGAATGTCATTTTAGGACTGTAGAAATGTAACTACTCCTTAGCAGTTAAGTGAGAGCTCGGCACTGCCACCAGGTGCCGGGTTGGATAAAACAAGGTGGAGGGCTGGATTCGGACCGCGGGCCTCGTGTTTGACACCTGTGGCCTAGACCTTACTCAACACAATGGAACCAAAATCTGTGGGTGTGGGGCCCAGGTATTTTGTTTATATTCCACAGGTGGGGCCAATGGGCCACCCAGGTTGAGAACAACTGACCTGAAGAAAGGCCTCATGTCTTGGCAGTACCTGCCTCATAGAGGGAGGTGTAAGAGTAAACTCATTTGTTTGAGTAAATGCTAACTTTGTCTAGAGTCTAACCTTCATAGTTTAAAATAAGAGAAAAGAAACTCATAAAATCACTTTAACTTAGAAATTTTAGAAGGGTTATTCTTCAGAGTTATGTGTAGATGGATTGCTAGTTTCCTGTCAAAATAGATGAACATGTTATTGGACATTTGGACTGTTCCCAGTTTCTTGGCTGTTGTGAATAACTGCAGGGAGCATTCATGTACAAGAATTCCTTAAAAGAAAAAGAAAGAAACTGACTGAGCATGTCAATATCACTCTGTCCAAGAGAAGCGAGATCTTTTGAGCCTATGACTACTTTTAATGGTAGTGCTTCTATGCTAACCTTTAGGTAAATATACCTGAACACAGATTTCACAAACTCATTAATGAATGTAGATTTCACAGTTATGGGGAAAAATACACATTTATCTTGTCTGCACTGTTTAAGAGAAAAGGCGTTTTAAGTTTTCTCAGATTTAAATAATCATGCTTCCCAAAGGTAATTAACGGGATGTGTTCCTGGCATAAGGAAGAAAAGAAAGGGACCAATGAAATTGGATATAGAGTTCCAAAGCAGATATACTTATATATAGTCATCTGCCGTATCACATGAGAGAACTGCCTTATAATGGGGTAACGGATGATTTTTTGAATAAATATTTCAGGCTCAACCTGATACCCATATGAAAAAAGCTGAACTTTGACTCTATCTCACATCATACCAAAAAATCAATTTCCATATCAAGTTGAAATAAATAATAAAACTTTTAGAAAAAAAGTAGGACATCTTCATCATTCATCATCTTCATCATTTTGGAGCAGATGCAAGTGTCTTAACTAGGGACAAAAAAACCTCTAAAACATAAAAGGGAAATTAATGACTTGAATTACATTAAAGTTAACAACTTCTGTTCATCAGAAGACACCACTAAGGGAAAGAAAAGACAATCCACTGAGTGGGAGAAAATATTTCCGATCACATAGTAAGAACACCTAAAAATTAATGAAAAATAAGTATAAATACCAATAGGACAATGGGCAAACTACTGGGCCAGGCACCTCACAAAAGACAATATAGCTAAACAGTCAAAGTGTATATGAGATGAATATCAATCATCAGAAAAGTGCAAATTAAAACTGAGGTGTGATCTAATATACATCAACTAGAATGACTAAAATGAAAAAAGAAAAAAAACCCCAAGAAATATTAAGTACTCTTTAGGCTGTAAAGCAACCAGAATTCTTGTATACTCCTGGCTGCATATAAGTAGAAATAATCACTGGAATACCTTGGGAAAAATATTAGCTATATCAATATGCATATCCAATGATCCAGTAATTCCACTTCTATTTATAGTCTCCAAGAAAGGATATGTGTAAAACTGTTCATAGTGGCATTATTTATATTAGCCCCAAGCTGAAAATCTCTCCAGTTGCTCATCAACAGTATTACCAATAATAAGTTGAAGTATATTCGTGTTATATAATGCTGTTGTACAGCAATGAGAACGAATACACGGCATCTGTATGCGACAACAGAAGTGAATTTCAGAAGCATGGTGTTGAATGGAAGAAACAGACACAGAGGAGAGCATACTCTTCCATTTGCAAAAAATCAGTTATGCAAGTGTACGATGGTAGAATCAGTTAAAGCTAGTGTGTGTGGTGGTAGAAGTCATGGTAGTGGTTATTCTCGAGTATGCCAGGAGTGACTGGAGGTGGACACAGCATGGAATTGGGGCATGATTATATTCTGTTTCTTGATCAGGGCATCGATAAATGAGTGAGTTCACTTGGAACTGGACATGTATGCTATGTGCATTTTTCTGTATGTGTGTTATACTTGAATAAACATTTTTTAAAAAAGATTATCCTTACACATCTGTAATGTTCTTACATTTTTGTTTTAAGCAAATCTCTTGATGTTGCTTGCATTAGGATCAATAACACTGTTAAATTCTTTGGTGGTGAACTATAGCTGAAGATGGCTGCTAAACGGGAATGCCCTTCGGACCAGAGGGTCTTTACTTTCCCTTGAACTTGTCATGGCACCAGGTAGAAGCCGTCCACGTAATGCTGCAGAGGGTCTTACACAGCACGAGAGCTTTTTCACAGTCCGATGGGGACTGTAGTCCCGGCTCTGATTTACGCGAGTCAATCGACCGCTCTGAGGCTCAGTTTTCTGATCTATAAAGCAGGGCCATGAGGATCAGTTGCCGTTGTTATGGAGCCTAAATAAGACAGTGCTTGTGAAATAGAAGGTAGACTTACTAAGAATTGTTCTCCTCTAGATGTTGCGGACTATACAAAATTGGATAACATCTACTTTTTTTCTCTTGTGAATATAACCTTGTGAGGTGCCTAAAATATATAAGCGACCATAGTGTCAGCTAGAAAGCAATGACTCCCACAAGAGGAACATACAATGTCCTTCCCGCAAATAAGAAAAGGTGATGGGATAGGGGACACAAATTTATGTCCTACTGTATTCTGGTGACTGTATAACTTTTGAAGTCTGAGGGTATTGGAGAACATTTTGAAAAGGAAGTAGCCTTCCAGCAAGGCTATGAATGATTTGAATAATGAAGAAGAAGTATTTGGATATATAAAGATGGTAGAATACTCATTATAAGAAAGAAAGTCTTAGAGGCAGAAATACTTGGTATATTTAAAAAATAAATTATACATGAGTTTGGCTGGAATTAAGGTGGATGAAAGAAAAGCAAAACAGAATAATGTTGGAAAGTTAGTGGAGGCCAGAACTTGACTACTATACTAAGTAATTTTGTCTACTGTCTACAGGAGATGGGAAGAAGACAAGAGATGTTTGCGTGGATGAATTCAGTGTTCATAGCTGAGTTTCATTCATGTTTCATACAAGAGCATTACAATTAGATGAACTGAATGCAAAGAAGGGTAAAAATAGATTTGAATAAGAGTAATACATGCAGATCCGAACAATGGAGTGAGCAAAGCACAATGCTTGCTGCTTACTCTTGGGGGCTCACGTAAGGGCAGGTTGTCTCTTAGAGGTGTTGGTTCCAGATTCAGTGGGTAGAGAGGAATCCAAGGTGATGAGATGAAATAGATTCCTTAGACTGTAGTATTATAAAGGCCTTTATTAGAAATAAGGAAGACGGAAAGATGAACAGGTTTTTTGGTTGGTGGCAGTTGTGTGTAAGTTTGGTAGTGGGCTTAGGTGGAGAATGATATGGGAGAGTTTGGGGAAAGGGAGAAATTATAAGTTTGTTTTTTGTACACGTTGAGTTTGAAATGCTGATGGTTCACCTTACAGAGGTGTTCAGAAGCAAAGAAGATATAGAATTGTTCTTCTGAGTTTCAGTAGGTCCCTGAAGTATGACAACATGTATCTTCATCCAGGTCCTTGGTTGTTCAGTGTCCGTGAGCCTGAGCTCTGTGTTCAGCCACCAAGGGGCTACAATTGATCACCGTCTCTGTTCCCATTGGTCTCTGGTCAACATCCTCAGGTACTCTAGGCTTACCTCTTGTGGCTGTTTTCTCCCAGTATGTACAGGCTGGAGCCATTTGGAATGGCCCATGAATTTTCTAGTGAAACTGTAGGGATTTCGTTTTCTTAGTAATGTACTCTGAAGTTTCTAAAGTTTTGGAGAAGACTGCCTGGGAAACTTTGCACATTTTTTTGCTTTATCTTGGGTTTTGCTGGGTTTTGGTAGTTATACCAGATCTTCTCTGTTTGCCCTTCCTGTAATCTATTTTCCTTTTTGTCCTGCTTTTTGCCTCAAAAAGCTGATCCCTGGGTGCTGCTGCTTCTCCAGATTCTGGTTGGGTCCAGCCAATGGGAAACACTGGCAGGAGATGAAAGGGCTGGAAGGGAGATAATCAGGGTATTTCTTCCCCACTTCCTCCCTTTGGTGGCCTGTCTTCGGTAATGGCTGAAACACAGCTCTTGTCTGGCAGATCCTCTCCTGTTGCTTCAGGCATCGCTGTGCTCTGATAATTCTACTTCTTCCCCTTCTTTCTTTTAACCGGGGTGATAGCTCTGACTTCCTTTTGTTGCTGATATCTCAGTGCCTGAACTTCTCTTGTTGGTTCTCTTAAGCCTGCCCTCACCTCTGTAATTGTTTCCCTTATTAAAGTCTCTTCATCTGAACAATCTGAGGAGTGACTTCTGTTTCTTGCTGGGACCTTGGCTAGTACAGTTGTCCTGAGCACAGATGCCTACTGGTCTCTGTCCTCCCTTATATCCAAGTGAGGTCTCACGCCCCCGAGGAGCCTAGGATTTGAGAAGACCATTCCCTGCCATCAGAGGTTCCAGAATGTGAGAGTTCAGGTCCTTTAGCCTAATACCCAGATCTACAATTCTATTTCTTACACGTAGGGTAAGAGCATCCTTGAGTGTTACATTGTGTTCAAGGCAAATATTATTTCTAGTTGTTTTCTCATAAGGTTAATAGATGATATAACCACCATACAGATATCAGATAGGATGGTTAAGAAGCTGAAAGATCTTTTTAGTGACATATTTTATGGTGACCCAGACATGGAAACATTATTAAAATATTTACTTTTAATAATGTGCTAATTGTTTAAAATATTTACTTTTAATAATGTGCTAATTGTTTAAACTGAAGTCTTGTATTTCTATCCAGGCATAGGCTTACCCAATATTTTTCCATAATGTTTAGTGTAAGTAAGTTATTCATCTTATTCAATCAAATAAAATGAGTTTCCCTCATACAGTGATAGACAGGAACCTAACGGAATAAATTTCCAGATTGGCACATCCTTGGACTTGACCGAAACATGACACAACTCAATGCATTCACCACTTACAATTATGACTATAATTCTAATAGCACACAGGAGTTGGAACTTTATTTTTTATGCTATAAAAATGTGTTGTTATACATTTAGAGTTGTAGGGGAGACCTAAAGTTTCAAAGTGACCACAGCACTGGAAGTAGGGGAAATTTCTGGGGTCCTTAAAAGAATTAGGATAGCGTAAAATGAAAGCAGTAGACTGAGCAGCCAATTAATAAGTACTTTATGGTGTGATGGGTGCTGCTTGCTCATTTTCACTCATTTTCACCGGGGAAATAACACGAGGGAAAAACCTCTGCTGTCTCAGTTGCTCTCTAATCCCTTGGCCTGCCTTTCTTGTATCCCATGCATCTTTGTAATCTCAGGAGCTCTTCTGGGTCCGGCATGGCTGTGGGGTTGGGCAGGGTTCATTCTGAGGGCCCAATGTGACAGATAAGCCAACTGAGACACCAGGTAATAGGGGTTGGGAGGAGAAGCTGAGTGTAGCCACCTGGCCGCAGGGTAAACCCTTCAGGATAAACAGCTCTGAGGGCAGCAAGCTCTTTTTTGCATCTGGTGTGCCTGTTTGCTCTGAGTCTGTCACTCCACAGTAAGCTTCCCGAGGTCAGGAATTATGCCTTCATTTTAGTTACCGACAGCTTGATACTTATATTATTCATAACTGATGCTTATAAAAGACACAATCAACTCAAGGGTCAACTATGGACGCTAATTCTGACAAAAACAAATGGGATCCTTATCTATTTATTTGTACATTTATTTTTGAGCATAAATCATCATCCATTTTACGTGGTTGAGGAGGACAGTCCTTGTGGAATGAACTTCAAGTTAGATTATGGAGTAAGATCCTTTCTGGTTGTTGGATACCAGAATTTGGCGATTAGTGAAGCCCCATAATGCTGATTGCCAAAAGAACTGATAACTTTGATTTAAGGTATATACTGTGGAATAGACTAAATGTTAGATACTGAATGCAGGTCTGGCCAGGCATTCTTTTTCTAGAAGACCCTTGAGTAGTTTACACATGCTGTATCGGCTGAGACTGGGCATGGGCGCGAGAGGCGAAAAGTAAAGCATCCCTTCCAGTATTCATGTAATTGTTACCAATCTTCAGGGCTCACAGTAAAAAGCAGGCTGTAGCATTGATGAAAGGGATGGTGGAAGAGCCCCATTAGAGGTGAGCAGGGTCCTCTCCCTCTTATTCATTTGGCCTGCTGGTAGAGTTAATGCGTTGAGTCTGAAGGACACTATGACTGTTATCAGTTTTATTGGACAAGTGCATATAAAGGTAATTAAAGAGACCATGCCTAATAACCCAAGTCTTACAATTTAAAAGTAAAAAAGAGGCCTGATAGGGTACCAGGGATATACCTATCATCCTAATTAAGTGCTAACAAGACAGTTGTCCTCACTTTGGAAACTTCAGTGTATTCCCTCTGTTAACTGTCTCCATCCAGTGGACTCATCTACAATTCTTAATTCTTCTCCACGGCCACCCTTCTTCATTCTCCACGGGAGCCGTGCTTCTGTAGTTTCAGTGTTTAGCAGGTTGTGTTTTCAAAGTGCTCGCCCCAAATTGCCCGTCCAGTTCGCTCATCCATCCACCCTTGCCCGTCTTCCCCCCCGCAGTTCGGATTTGGCCACATTGCCACGCAGTTTGAACTTGTCATCGTTCCTAGCAGGTCTACTCCATTAAACAAGCACATGCCACACATGAGAACAAGAGGAGATGTGTGGCAAGCTCACTCCCGTTTTATGGGAATTAAAAAGTCACCTAGCCAACTTGCACTGCTTCAGAGAAGTGGGTAGAGATAGACAAAATATTTGAAGGAGTCAGGCGAGGATGTACAAGCGATCACGCATAACCAAGTGGCAGTTTTCTAAATGAAAACGGCCTTTTGCTGTATTCACACTCCTCAGTATTTTGATTACATGTGGTTAAAGATAGGAAATGATTTTTTTAGTAATGTAGAACAATGGTTTCTTAGGTCCTGTGCAAGACAAAGAAAAACTCGAGGTGCATAATTGCTAGAAGCCTCCCAATATCGAGAGTTTGTTTAGCATCTTTTTAATTGTAAGTCTGAATCCTAAAAACTATGGTTCTGTATTGGAGTTTTCTGTGAGGTAGATTGAGAAGGTAAAACCTAGACTGCCTGACTGTTCTATCAATATTTGCTGAATGACAACTTTAGGAAGAAGTGAAACGGACTAAGTATTTCTCTATGGCCATGGGCGGGGCAGTAGTTTCACGGAGAGGATATTAGCTTCAATTGAGGAGTCAGAGGTAAGATTACGACACTTCAGTCCTGATCATAATTTACAAAGCACAACCTCCTTTAGACACAATAAACTGCTACTGTGGGCAACAGTGTACGCTGCTTCCTAGGCTCAGACCCTACGAGGACCCTGCCACTGTTTTTTTAGTCATCTGTTACTACTCCACTTAGGAAGAGAAAGCATTTGAAGAAAAATGCTAGTTTGATAAATGTTTTAACTATTAAAATACTGGACTCATACGAAAAAGTCATTTCATTTTGAAACTAAGCTCTCTGTTGTGTAATTTTGATTTCTATTAATTAGTTTCCTTTTTCAAAGTGCATCTTATTCTGGGAATTATTTGGGGCCCAGCCATTCACCTCCCTAATAAATTGGGAGCTTACTGCTCTATAGGCTGGTTGATAGCTGTTTGCAGGAGTGATCCAGTCTGAATGAAGTTCTTTCCTTTATTTTCTTCTAAGTAATGGGCAGGTGCACACACCTCCCACCAGCCAGACTGGGAACAAAATACGCTCTTTGCAGCTTCAATCAAAATGTATGTGGTTTTAACCTGGCAGTGATGTTCAGTGAAGATCTTTAGCTTGAGGAAAATATTTTGTATTCTGTCACACATAAGAATAACTCCCACATGGTTGAGTCATGTCAATGATAGTCAGGAATTTTCAGGAGAGTTTGTTTTTCTGTGACCACAGTCAGGAACAAGATGCAGAAAGATAACTAGACTCTTGGTCTGCATTCTGTTATTGAAAGACAAATTTAAGATTCCAATAGGGGAAAAATATTTTATTTTTAATTCAGTCATGCTATAACTGCTTGCATCTTGGTTTTTTTTTTTGAATCCTCACTGAAGGATGTGTTTATTGATTTGAGAGGTGGTGGGGGGTGCAAGGGTGCGGGGGGGTGGAGAGAGAGAGAGCCATTGATGTAAGAGAGAAGAACATCAGTTGGTTGCCCCTACCCGGGACTAAAACCAGCACAATTTAAAAAAAAAATGAAACAAATAGGCCTTGGCCAGGTAGTTTAGTTGGTTAGAGCATCGTCCAGATATGTATGCCAAGGTTGCAGGTTGTATCCCCACTCAGGGCACATATAAGTATCAAACAGTGAATGCATAAATAAATGGAACAACAAATGTTTCTTTCTCTCCCTCTTTCTCTTTCTCTTCCCTTCCTCTCTCTATCTAAAATCAATAAGTAAAAATAAATAAATTAATTAAAAAATAAAACAAATAAACCCAAGGGGTAGAAGGAAACATTTGGAAATGATGGATACGTTTATGGCTTTGATTGTGCTGATGGTTTCATATATACTTACCTGCCAACTCATCAGGTTGTCGATATATGTGCAGCTCTTTACATGTCGATCATATGTCAAGTAAGTGGTTTAAGAAAGAAACCGAAAACTGCTCTGGCTCTCCAGAGGCCGGGCTGGGGCTGCTGCCCTGATGGCTTCCCTCTTCTTCGGCTCTTTTCCTGCCAGCTCCTGTGGGGCTCCGGAGTCCGTGGGGCACAGTTTCCGAAGTTCTCCCTTAAATGTTAGCGAGTTCTTTCTCATTGGACCCTCATATGGTTCGACTGCAGGGTTAGCACAGAACTGTAACGGGAAGGTCCCAGGACTCACGCTCACCTGGTGGAGGGGATCTGACTTGTTGCTTTTTCCCTCCCTCTGCTGTTGAGCTAATCCCAATTGAAGCTATGGTACCCCTTGACCCAGGAAAGCAAGGAAGTTTGATCAAAGAGCCATTAAATGCATGAAGTCATTTTGTTTACTTTTTAGTCCTTATCCATATTTGAATATGTGGCTGCTTTGAATGGAAGTTCTCAGACTGTTCTGCTAAACTGCAGGTCTCTCTCTTTACAAATGTTCTCACACAAAAGTGTCTGCCCGCTTTTCACACAATGAGGCTTTTAAGGCTCGATAGGAACGGATGCTGTTCTCGCACCGGGACAAAGTCACCTGCTCACCAGGCTTTGTGTCTGACCTAGCACTGGCCCTCCTGCTCTGAATGTGCACTTCGAAGTAAATATGTAAAGCAAAAATAGGAATTCCATTCCTAAAGAGATTTTTAAAGCTTGTTTTATTTCAATTTCTTACTCCACTTGCAAGTGAAAGCCATACAATGAGTAGATGTGGCCTTTATTAAGCTTTGAAGGTCTGGTGTGCTTCTGTGCGAACATCGTTTCGTCCGCAGCATTTGAATTGGGAAAATCCTTTGTGCGATCTCAACAACCTTTTGTCCAGACAGTTAAATGCACCGACAGAGCCTTTTGACAGAGCCACAGAAAACTCTCTGCTGAATACTGAATCAGTTCCCTAAGTTGGCTTGCTTCCACTTTTCTTTCCTTCAAGATTATGTTGTGAGTCTACTGGGGTTTTTTATTTGTGACTCTGAGAGTTTAAGACTAAATATCTTTAGGCATAGTCTATATTATTTTCATCACACACATCCACATTTTAAGTAAACACATCCATTAAGATATGTTAAAATGTATGCTTCTATTTTGAGAAATAGGTATATGTTTTTAGTAATATATTCTTTTACATTTGATAGCTTCGCTCTTAATTCCTTTCCATAAAAATATTATGATATCTTTGAATATTAACATATAAATCTAAATCATATTGAATCCTATTTCTAGGGGTCAAATAGAATAAGATTGTTTGGTAATTTTATTGAAGAATTTATTGAAAATTGCTATGAGGCATACTAAATAAAGGATAATGGAGAAAAGCCAGTGGCATTCAAAATTCTTCATTTTCCTAATATTTCATAGCAGAAAGTGTTTCTGGCAGATTTTGTGAACCAAGAAAGGTAATGACCTTTAGCTGTGAGTGCCCATTCATTACATGTCTGAGGAGAGTGGAGGGGAACTTGACCGATTCCTACTTTTCCTTCAACTAAGGTAATCAAATAAACCACATGTTCTGTTGTTGTGATCTCTATATAAATACACTTCCTTGGAGTATCGTGGATCTTTTGAAGAAGGATCACATCTTGCTATAAAGTTCTTTACTTATACACATGGAAAGTGCTGGTCGGCAATAGAATACCCACACTATTTCTTTGGATCTTAATTTTAATATGAAGAGAAAATGTCACTTTTGTTTAAACAGGGACTGAATTCAGGAGAAACAGTGCTCTTTGAGAGACACAAAATGAATACAACATTATGATGTATTGAGCCAGATGTCTTCAAGACAGAAAATCACTCGACTAAGCAAGCCATGTGAATGCTCTTGAAAGAGAGAAAAATAGAAAGGAAAAAATAAACGTGTGTCAGATATTTCTTTTCTTTTTTTTGCAGCATATTATTCTAAATCATATGGATGCCTTATGTGTGTAAATTACAACTTTTTCTCTTATGAATATTAAACTCAGGGATCACTACTGCATTGGTCTTCTATTAGAGTCTTGCTCTATGAGTGTGTTTTTATATCTATTTAATTATATGGTTGCCTGTGAATGTAACTTCTAGGACTCCTCAGTATCTGTTAGGACACTTGTTAGAATATAGTGAGAAATTATTAACTGCCATTCATGGCAACTGTATATGGATCACATTTTCTCTCTTGGGATCCTGGCCCATATAATTGAAAAGTATATGTACTTGAAAATCCTGAGCAATACTGAAATAATTGAATTAATTTATCTTTATTTTTTCTGTGTTGGCAAACCCACTGTCAGTATGTCAGGAAGTATTCACGGAGCGACCACCAGAGATCACAGTTGCTCAGCCACGCAGGGGTGTCCTTAACTGAAGAGAGGGGATCAGAGCGCTGCTCGGGAAATGGAAAGCCAATCCCCAGTGGGGAAGACGGTCATGGATTTACTGTCACTTAACTCTATTTTTAACAACCCCATCGCTTCTCTGGTGGCCGCTGCCCCACGCAGCCTCTGGCATATAGTAGATGCCCAATGCATAATTGCTAAATGAAAGAATGAATTCAATCTCAAGGGCATCCATTTCATTTCCTCTGCAGCTACACCTCTGGCATGGCAAGAGCCCAGTCAGCACATTATTTTAATAATTTTTTCTTTTTTTTTCTTATGGGAGTTTCCATATGGCAATGGTTTATATAATTTTAGTCCCACATCACTATTAATTAAGAAGTTCTGTGCATGTACTCCCCAAATTGTTATTTATAAATAAAATACTATGTTATGTTATAAAATATTTGATAAGTGGAAGAATGAAGTTAAGGAAGTAATAGAAGTTCTAATATTTTGATTCTTGCATTCCAGGAGATTGTCTTGCTTACAGCCCTTGTCTCCATTCTGGAGACTCGGCTATAAGGGATAAAGGAAGAATAAGGGGCAGTCCCCGCTTCATGAACTGGGAGTCTTATCTGGAAACCAGATAAATACAATGAAGTAAAATGATAGAAAAAGGATTTTTATGGCATGGAAGAGTAGAAGAGAGTCCCTGTATAGAATTTTCTTAAAAACACAGATTTTAAAATACATTTCACTATCTACAATCTTTGATTTGTAGTAAGATATTTCTCGTGTTACAATAAGTTCTAGCACACTTAGAAGTTTTTCACAGGTATACTCTATTCTCTTAGAATCACCTACATTTAATGTTAAAAGGAACTTTTTTTTTACTCTAAGGTTTCTCTTTTACTTCTATCCTGAAAAATCTGTCCACTTAAAATGGCCTTCTAATTCCCTGGCCCAGTAATTTTTTCTTATTGATGGGACTTTTTTTTTTTTTTAACTTAAATTTGGACCCTCAGGAAGGGATGGCGCATGGGGCAGGTGTTCTACAAATACATTCTAGAGGTTCATTGACTTCAGGTGGGCGGGATGGGGGAGCCAAAGGCATACCACAAATATAAGCACAGCAAGTTTGTAAATAACTTAGTTACTTTAGCTTCCTTGGCCATGAATCCAGGTACTGAGGTCAGGAGAAATACCTTTTAAATCTGATGTGTGCATCTCCCTTCAGGGCCATTTGTCTCTCACAACATAATTGTTCAATCCTCTTTCTTATTCCTCCTTCTTGTCCTCTATGTGTTCCTTCAAATAGAGAAAATGGTCAATTATTTAGAGTAAAACTAGCAAATATCCACATAAAGAAGATTTCTGTAGTCATTTGTGCAGCAATCCATCTTAAGAAATTGTTTCAATATAAATTACTTCCAAGTCTCTACTGGGTGAGTCAGACATATCTGCAGAGATAATGATGTAACATACATCGACTCATTTCTGGTATAACTTGATGATTTAAAGTAATTATGGTAACAGGATTGAGGTCTGTATATAATCAGGGGTAAAACTAAGATTGGTGATTGTGTCTCTAGGAGTACTTATCCTAGATACTCAAGATGCTACTGTCAGTATTTAGCTAGAAAAGGGAGCAAAGGGAACTAGATATTGAGTTTAATAAAATGTGAAGCATAAGCATGCTTGGTACCCAGGAAGCCACAGCTTCACACCCCAGGGGATCACAGCATTGCTCCACCAGGGGCAAGGCTGTAATAGCTCCCTCCCCTCCTCTGGTACCAGATTGTTGGGGGCTCAGTGGGTCGTTCCAGACTATAGAGTCTGTCAGTCTAACTAGGCCTTCAGTGTAAACCCATCCAAAGCCCATGAAAACTGGGGAAGTTCATGAGTCATTTTGAAAAGACACGTGTCTGTCCCAAGCCCAAGGTAATATAATCCCAGGGGAACAAAGAAGCACACACTCTCTCTCTCTCCTCATCTCTCTCTCCCCACCTGGTAATGCACTTGTCCACACATTTGCACACTTTCTCTCACCCAGGAGCACACAACCATGTGCATCTAGCAGCCCCTGGCACCCGTGGCAGACTGCGTGGGCTCCGAAAGGAGTAAGCTCTCTCTCCTTCCCACCCGATGCCCCACATGTGCATGCTGCACTCGCCTGTTCTCTCCACAACCACGTGGCCCGAGCAGCCGTGTGGCCCACGACTGCGGGGACTCCACACGCAGGCTCCAGGAGGGAGCCGGAAGATGAAGCACAGCAACGGACTGGAGCTGGAAACACACACCAAGCTTGCCGGGTGCTGGACTGGGCTGGACTGCAACACGAACCAGAAACTCTGGACACTGGCTTTTGTGGTGGCCCTACTGAAGACGAGATTGGACTTTTTTCCATGGGGAGGCTGGTGAAGATGGGATGCTAGGACATCAAGAGGGGGACCCCCTTAATTTTACATCATCACAGAACCATACCACAGAGCCCCATCCTCCCATGCGGGTCTCAGAAAATCCTTTTCCTCTCAACACCACAAGAACTCACTTTTCACCAATAACAGCGACAGTATAATAGATGCAGTTATCATAGTAAATGAATACATTGGCGTTCAGGCTTATATGTTCACCTCCCGTGAGTTTGGCTAAAGTAAGTTAGGTCATCTGAGCAAAGTTAACTTTGCATCCTTTATATAGAGGGCCAGAAGCTAGAGCTTGACGCATCTACTGAGATACCACACAATAAGAAGCTTTTGGTGAGCTGGCCTCTTACACATTGTTACTTAATTTTGGTAGTTCTCCCAGTTCTTTATTTGCACTGACATCTGCAGTAAGTATATTGTGTAATCGCTTGCTGTATAATTCAGTTTCTTTGTTTGAATAATCCTATCTACCATGTATTAGTTATGGTAATGCTAGCTACTATAATAAACAGATCCTCAAATTCTAGTCAGTTAACCAGATAGATGATTTCTTTTTGTACACATAACATTGCACTGCAGGAGCTCGTGGTGGGGAGACGAGGTACTTCGCCCCCTTTAACTACACGAGGTCCAAGTAGGTGGCCGCCATCATCAACATCCCGGGTCTCTTTGGGTGTTGACATCCACGGAAAGTGAGTGGTCACTACCCCACCGGGGCAGTGACATACATTTCTGCTGCTCCCATTCCACGGGGCAAGTCAGTCATATGTCCGTATGTACATGAAAGAAGGAGGGATTAGGAAGTGTGGTCTCTGGCAGGGCAGCCATTCTGAAGTAACAACTCTCCACGGAGAAAAGTGAGGGTGAAGCCCTCACTCCGCCATACTCCGCAGCGTGGTGGAATGTCTGGAGAACAGGAAAAATGGTAATGCAATCATTAAAAACCCTTTGCTTTGCAAAGTAAACCTTTGCTGTGCTGTTTTATGCTTGAGAACAAGGCTAGCATCATACACAACAGCAACAGTTTAAATTATTAAGCACAGTGTTTAGATTGCTTTCGATATGCAAAGTAATGTCCAGATCTGACATTTAAGTGCTTAATTTCATCTGCGTAGACTTCAGATCTTATTGACTGAACAGATTTTTTACTTTGAAGTATCTAACTTGGCTTACTACAATATAAAATAGACAAACTCTTCCACTGTTTTATATTACATAATAAAATATTAATGTGTTTTTTCTTCTTCCCAAAGAAGAAAAAATTCAAATTGGAAGAAAAACAGTTTGATTTTTTTCTGGACTGTAATAGAGCATAAAAAATCCTCAAACATTTATTTTATAGTTTTGGGATCTGTTCGCAAATATTCAGTGTGCAAGAGATTCCAGGTGATGTATCAAGTTACAGGAAAATATCATCCAAAGATATATATGTGTATATATGTGTGTATATATACATATATGTGTATATATATGTGTGTGCATATAGTGTGTGTGTGTGTGTGTGTGTATATATATATATATATATATACACACATATATATCTCACAGGATACTGTAGAAACACAAATGTTTACTGGGCAAAAGATGGACTAAAGTAAATACTGAAGCTACTTTCCTGTAAAAGAGCTTAAATTCTGTTTTACCATGTAATCTAGAAGGTGCCTACTCTTCTTATTAATGCAATTTTTCCTGGAAAGTGCTTTGGCTATTAATTCTACACCCTGTAAAACAAAAGCAAACACAAAACCAAACAAAATACTTAAAAACCAACTTTAATTGGCCTTTTTTCTGTTTTATTTTATTTAATGATTGACTTTAAAAACATTTTTTGTCCTAATAAACCAAATTTCTATCGGTCCCTTTTTGCAGATTTTTGGCTAAGGCCTTGAGCTGTGGTATAGCCAATTTGGTCAGAGAGAAGGGTCTTTCTCAAGGGAAAGCTGATGTCACATCCAATCAAACAAGCCAGATGGGTGTTGTGTTGGGTTTGCAAGGCTAGAAAAGAATGTCCTGCAAGGTCTAGCTGGATGTTTTATTTGTTCACAATTAGCAAGGGGGATGAGTCCGGCCTTGGACAGTGCCCCTGAGTATGGTAATGCGATCGGGCTTGATTCTGGCGCTGCGCCCTCCTCTCCAAAGCTTCCTGTGTTGAGCCGCTAGAGTTGGGGCCCTGCTGCAGTGACAGTTCCCAGTTGCCACTTACTAGGTGCCTTCTCTGTGCCAGGCCCTGTGTTGGAAAATTAAAATACACTTTCACTAAATTGCAGAATAACCCTGCAAGGAAGGTTGTGGTATTCTCATTTTGTAGATATGGACCCTAAAGTTCAAGAATGTCGAATGATTTGCTCAAGGCCACATAATTATTTATGCAGGAGAGGGAGAATTCCACCCACCTGTATCTGACTGCAAAGCCCTTGTCCTTTTCCCTAATCTTCCTCCGTTGGCGAGGTAGCCACAAGAAAATTTCTGGGTGCTTAGACAAGTTTACGACCCCTCTTTTGCAGGCTTCCATCTTTCCCCTTGCTCCGACATTAGGGACGGCGCCAGGCACTAGCGTTTTACGGCACACCGCAGCAATTATTTATGACCTGGACATGTGAAGCCTGGGGCTGACTTACTGGAACTGTTTTGAACAAAAACAAAAGTAACTCTTTTCTTTCTTGCTCCAGGATTCTTTGATTCTTTGATCCAAAGGAACTCTGTTTTCTACAGGGGACATGTAGGAAGAGCACACAGAGAAGAAAGGCCTTTGCCAGGCCAGTGGCCTTGTTTGCTTTGCATGAGCCTGACTCTCACACTAAATCTCATCAACACCAGCAATTTCTTTGTGGTTACTGAAGACTGCCCTTGACTGTGGAGATGGAGTGGTCGTGGGCGGAGATAACTGAGTGGTGAACCAATGGTCTCCAGGCATTGGCAGGTGAAATATGCCCCATCCTCCAACTGAATTTATATTCAACTTTTATCCCTGGAATGTTGAGAGAATTTCATACTGGTCACGTACTGCTGCCTTCATCTCCTTTATTGGTTTCCTAGCTCTGATCCTTTCTTTAAGAGTCAGGTAATGCTTCAAGTTTTCCAACATCTTTTCTGATCTTTTTATGCCCCAGGGCTAGATGGCTGAACTATACTTGCCTGGTACTCTGTTATCGCAGTTACCAAATTAGTATTTCAATAAATATTTGTGCCTGATGATAAAGACTACATCTTATCTGTCTTTGTACTTCCAGAACAGTAACCAAAAAAAAAAAAAAATCCTAAAAATTCTGTGTTTGGGAAGACCTCAATTGAGTTTCATTTATTTATTAAGTAAGTATTTGGTAAGCACCTACTGTGTGCAGATACTGTGCAAGGAAGAGGAAAGTCAAACACTGTCTGCCGTGCCTTTTTGCTCCTAAGACCCATTAGTTAATAAAACGGATGGTGACCTAAATAAAGTAAAAGCCACAAGGTCAGTTTTTAGCCACAACAATAATAATAAAATTACTACAGTAACAACAATCATCTAGGAACCATTTTTGGGAAGACATTCTTTTATTTCAGTTTGTCACACTAGATGTAAAATCTGCATTAGGCTTTGACACTAGAAGCTGTTCAGCCTCGTCTGTATCACTGTTTTTTTCTTTTCTTTAATTAAGCACATTACTTTATAACTATCCCAAATGAGGATAACTGGGAAAGAGGATACTAATACAATATGGTTCTTAGTAAGTAGTCAAGGGATAATGATCTAATAATCAGTTGTTCCTGACATCTATGTATGAGTTGAAATATGAGAGCACTATAGGATGCAAGTAAACTTTGACACCAAGATAAAAGAAGTTTCTTCTTATGAAGTCCAGGTATTGTCAATGTCTTCCCCTTCATCCCCAAGTCTAAAAAGAAAACTTACTGTGAACTTTTTCTTACAGTCAAAATTTTCACAGTATATATGCCACTTCGATGTTAATCTGATCGACTGTATTAATCTCTGGCTTAAATTACATTGCTGTCAGAATAAACTAAAAACTTTTCTTGCATGAAATGAGACCTTTCAATCCATCCCACCCCAGTTCGGCTTCTCTAGTCCCACTCTCTATTGTTCTCTCCCGTGCACACTGTAATCCACCTTACCAAACCGCTCGTGGTCCCCACCACGCCAGCAGTTCGTATCTCCACACCATGGCAACCACTGTTCAGAATGCCCTCTAATCAGCTTGGAGCCAGACAGAGCTGATTAAACATCTATACCCAGACACTTACCCTTTATTAGTTATACAATCTTTCTGAGCCTACATTTCCTTGTCTATATATTTCCTTGTCTAAATAATAATATTGCCCTCATGGAGTTTTTTGTTTGTGTGTTTGTTTTTTTAAGTATCAAAGGAGTCAACATATAGAAAACTCCTGGAATAGTTTACTGTATGTACCGTATAATTTTTAAACTACAGCCTCTGGAATTAAGTTTCCTGAGAACTTATCTCCTTTTCAAAACCTACTAGTAACTAAGTAACTTGGTAAATTAAGACTCCAGCGGCTCATCTGTAAACTAGAAATAATAAAACTACCACCCCCTAGGGCTGTTGTGAAGACTAAATGAAACACTGTCCACTTACTTAAGGGTTTGCCGTTCGGTTACGGTGGTTTCTCACCCCTGCTTGCATTTTAGTACAGAGCTTAAAAGAGCACGTAGCGATGGTTCCTGTTTTACATATACTGTTGTTTCTATTATAGCGAAGACTGTCAGGAAGGCTGACTTGTGAAAATTTCCTGTTTAAAGAGCTCGCCAGCCGCTGTGAACACTTTCGTCTGCCCAGCACCCCCATTCTTCGGAGGAACAGTCATCTTGCTTCGTCAGTCCATGCATTTCATGTCCTGTTTGTCAATCACAAAACCCTGTCTGCTTGCCATCGTGATTCGTCCTGAGGGTCGAACAGTTGACCTAAGGTGGATCAATAGATATTTTTCTTTGGAATCTTATCACTGAGCCAGGTTCTTCTCTGCAGGCAAAGCTGTGAGTAATGAGACTGCAGAACATTTGTTGGTGCTATATAGAAAGAGCTATCCCAAATATTATTTCAACAAGTAATTGAAATAAAAACCATGGATGAGATATTTTACATTCGTTTTCATGCCAACTCTTTGAAATTGGGTGAGTATTTTACACTTACAGCACATAGTAGTCTGGACTAGACACATTGCAAGAGCTCGAGAGCCTCCTGTGGCTAGCGCTGTGGTCCTGGGCAGCACATGTCTGGAGAGACCCCCAGTCTTGGGAGGATGGCAGGCTGTTCCACAGGGCACACAGGGGTGCCCTTAGAGAGCTTCCCCCAAAAGAGGCAGCCTCAACCTAGACCCTCTTTTTAAGGAGTCCACATCTTGAGCTAGGAGTGAGGAGTGGTGCTAACAGGGTGCTGATCCTGACTGAACCATATCGAATCTTCCTAAGTATTGAATAATTTTGGTGCGAACAAACAATAGGTAATATGCAACTAGACAATAAAGTTGGCATGTTTTAAAGTGGACTTTTTATTTTTTATATACTTATGTGCTTTTGGAAGTGCCATAGAGATAGGAAACGAAGTTTAAAAAGCTTGTTCCAAAAATCTGAGGGTAGAAGAGAAAAACTTACCTTCTCATTTATTTAGAAAAGGATTTTGAAAAGTTTATAAATAATAGAACACAGGACAATATTTCTCTATGCATCTGTGGAGGCACATAAAAAAATGGAAGATTATCTACTTACTATGAATCTAGAAGTTTACAAAATCCAGAAATAAGAGGATAAAGGTGGAACTTCATGCTTATAAAGTAATATGCAACATTTTCAAGAAACAATGGTGATCAAACGCTGCGTCATTGAAAATGAAGACTCTTACTGGTGTTGTTTTCATTGCCTCTGGTAAGCAAACACCCATCCACTTCTCTTGAAAATGATGAGAATGGGCAAAGCAGATGTCTTCAGAAATACTAATGAAAAAATCTAGAAAGAGCAAATACCAAGATGTGAAAACTAGGAGGTTACGTAGACAGCAATAGTGTGGGTAACAATAGATTTTAACACATTGAACAATTTGTAGTCACTGTAAAAAAAGCTAAAGTCTTTGTGGAATTAGTACTAGTAGGAGTTAGATAATTAATGAATCTGTTTAGGAGAATGTTTTAAAAAGTTTTTTTTATTGTTGTTCAATTACAGTTGTCCCTGTTTCCCCCCCGCTACTCTCCCCAGCCCTGCCTAACCCATCTCCCTTCTTCTGAGAATGTTTTAAAATCTAAAATAGCATGTATTTATCTATGAACTCTAGTTTCAAAAACTTTTGAAAAAAATGAAGTTGTGATTGAACCACATGAAAACTGCCATTTTTGAGATCATGAATACTTAAGGTGTCGGGAACCTTGTGTCACCAGGGGTAGAGGAAAATATAGAGAATGCATCAAATCTCATTAGACTTAATTCATATGAAGCAATTGGGCTGGCCATTTGGTCGGGAGACGCACACATGCAGCACCTTAGAGATGGTAATCTGAAGTCGTGTTGCCCGGGTCCTGGCTTCACAATTATGTTTGCCCTATCTGATTCAGTTTCTTTAGCCATGAGATGGGGATAGTATTAAATTATATTTCTTCATGTGCTTCTTAATCTTTGGTATCCTTTTTGTGTGTGTGTGAAATAACCATTCAAAAAGTTGCCCATTTTTAAATTGGATTATTTGTCTTTTAACTATTGAGTTGTAAATATTCTTTATATATTCTGGATACAAATGGTTTATGACATGTGTGATTTATAAATACTTTCTTCCAGTCTGTGGTTTATGTTTTCATTTTCTTAATAGTGTCATTTGGAGAGCATACGATTTTAATTTAAGTTTGAATTTATCAATTTTTAAAATGGATCTTGTTTTTTTGTGTCACATTTAAGAAATTTGTATGTTAGTTGTGTATGTTGCATAAACTATTTGTTTTAGATGTACTTGCTATGGTACTTGTACAATATATAATTAATTAAATATTTAAAGCAATAAAATGTAAAAAGGAAGAAATTTTATGTGGAGAATAAGTTCAGAAAGTGGAAAAGACACCACAAAAGAGAGTAACTTTAACAATTGTATTGAATTAAACATTGGTGAGTTAGTTGTCAAATACTAGAAAAATTAAAATCAATGATTCTGCATTAAGTGTGCTCTTTGCAAACACTGGTAAATTCTAATTTGCTTGAAAGCATTTTAAAAGTAGCCTTGAACTTCATAGATAAGTCTGTATGGAATTGTGCAGAGAATAGATTCAATCAGTACACCCAAGTTCATAAGTTCAAAAGACTGTGGTTCTACAACAGAAAACTGAAGAATGAGTGTGCAACAATATTAAGGTAAAGTCAATGTGTTCGTGTATACACATGTATGTCCTACATCGAGCGACTCTTCCAATTCACAGTGATCTATAAATCCCAGTTGTGTCATTGCGTCAGTACGAGGCCTTGTGCTAGAGCCCTAAACATTCCCGTGGTTGGAGGCTGGGAAGTGATCTGACTATGGCATGTCAAGTACTGTACTGGCTCCATAATATGCCTTTAGACTGGAACTAGGGGCGATAACAGAGCACGGGATTTAGAGCAAGAAACTGTGCTATTCTGCTGCGCTTCTAGAATTGAATGTAGGGAAAGATATGTGAGGTCAAGTAGCCAACTTCCCACTGAAATGTGGTCATGTCTGCCTTAGGGGTAAGGAGGGGGGCCAGTTTTTGAGGACGTGGATGAGCTACCGAAGTTTCTCTGTGCAGTCAACGATTTCTGGAAACTGAAGTGGGAGATAAAACAAGAAGATGAAAAGATCTGAGAGCATTAACACATGATAAGAGATAGGGTCAATTTGTAATTAGAAACAAGACTCCATGAAAACAGATTGCAAACCAAGTGAGAGTCGAGCTACTCCATGGTAATAAATACTGAATGAAAAGGAGAGCCGGTCTAAGAATCTATTCTTGTACCATTGCCCTATTATGTAGAGAAATATCAATCTGCAGCCAGATCCTGTTTTCCACGGCCCTGAGTGTCCTTGGCAGTAATTTGGCCAAAGGCTTTTTTGGTAGGTGTGCATACTTGAGAAAAATACCATTTCGTTTGGTGATTTCTTTCCATTTAATTAGGAATCAAATGATTAGTCTCATTGCAATCTGATTAGACTACTGTTTAACTATGATAAAGATTAGAATAATTATTTTTTAAAAAGACAAATTACTGAAGACAGGGAAAAATCCCTTTGTTTCAGTTAAACCTCCATTAATAATGTGCGAAGAAGCAGTAACAAAGCACTTAGTGTTTCCTTTAGAGGCTTCTTGAGACCAGTCTATCTGTAAGAAGCCCACACTCCACCCTGCCCCCAGTGTGGGCGGAATCACTGACAAAGGCCAGTGTTAATGGTTGGCTGCAAGAACCTAATCCCTAGAAGGAAAGCATTTCCTTGGATAGCTTTCTAATGTGCTTGTCAAACATTTTAAGCCATTTAACAGAAAGAAGCATTGTGATGACAAGACACAACCCGGCCAGTTCTTTGGATGCGTCTGCCAGCAGCTAATGCGATGATCCTTTCAGGCCCCAGTGGCTCGGGCACAAATGCAAAGTTGTGTCTAGTACATCTTTCCACTCGATTTTGATGTTTTGCCTACTAAATAATTAGTTTTGAGTGGGCTTATTGGCTTCTTTTGCATCGGTTTCATTGCAGTATAGATTATTAATGTTTTGTCCTAAGTAATATCCCCTCTGGTTAATCTTAAACTTCTTTTGCAAGGTTAAAAAGGTCATATTATTACAAGAATGTCTGTTTTTCAACCTCAAAACAGCACTGGAACATTGAAAAAGAAAACCCTATGGCAGTGTCCCTTTCTTTTGCCAGTTGAAGATTCATTTTCAGTTACGTCTTTCCAAGCCAAATACAGAAATATCCTGTTAGTTCATTTCCATTTAGAATACCGCATCTAATACTAATTTATGCAGGGGATTAATGTTCCTATTGTTCTGATTGAGCAATGCATTTGCTTTATGATTGCCAAGCACTTTTCTATAAACCCACACTAGCCACACTCTCCATGGCTGTGGGGCTCAAAACTACGACTTGTCATAGCAAATGGTACTCACTCCCAAGAACTAAAGAGGATAAACTTTTTAATCCATATTTTAAGTAAATCAAAAGAGAAAGGTCAGAGGGAAAAAGGGTTTTAGATTTAACTCAGACCAGGAGTTTAGTTCACTTAGATATACTTGTTACCTTACTTGCTCTCACTTCATCTGCAAGAACTCGGAGCGGGAAGAAAGCATTTACGACTTCTTGCTGTTGGTTTCGAAATGCACAACTAGCAGTAGAGGGAAGAGATGAAGGGCGGTGGGTAGTAAACTTCAGAGCCACTGAGTTCCCAGACATGCTCTAACATCTGCATCCCTTTCTTATCTGTCTCTTTCCTTTCTTTGCCTTCTTCCTCCTCTCTCTCCCTTTCCCTATTTCTTTTCTTCCCTCTTCTCTGGATTTCTGTTCTTTCTTTCCTAATGGAACCCTACATTCCCCTGATGCCCGTGAATACTGAATATCACTTAGTCCTTCAGAATACTTGAGACTCAAACATCCACTGGCCCTAGGGACTGGACAGATCCTTGTCCTCCTCCCTTAGTCAAACAACCTGCCAACATTCCTTTCTGACCTAACAGTTATCATTTTTGTCATTGCAAGCAGTAGGGAAAAGTGTTCTGGGGTCTGGCATTGCTGATACAAGCTGTGTCTAGATGTTCGGAAACTATTTACAATTAAAGAATGATTAATGCTCTATCACTCACCAGCTTTCTCTTGTTCTTCTGAATGGGGAGCAAGAACTAGAGCATGACCACAATTCACAGTTGATCTTATCTATGCTTGAAACGGAGAGCAAGTTACTAATCCATGGCTTCATCCATATCATGTTTAAAAAAGAAGTCTGCAGATCTATTAGCTTCATTCTGCAAAGTTTGCAGGAATGTCCTCAAAATCATAGGGAAGTGCCAAATAGGTATTCCTAATACCTGGAACAGGCTTGCTTTACCTAGTAGGTATTTGATATGCATTAACTGATAAGAAATTACATACAAGAAAGTCATCATTCATGTGCTTTGGGATGAGAATCAAATGTGAACTGCCCTGCCCTGCCCTGCCCTGTATCCTAATCATAGTTGAACCATATTCATATTAATACCAATCTAACACTCCCTAACTAGACTGAAATTCCACCCTTCACAATTGGGATTGCTAGATCAGTGAAGATGTCACTTGAGGATCATGCCTTCTGTCCCCATCACCTGCCAGTGTAAGTGTGAGTGTGGGTGTTGAGGGGGCCCCACTCTTGTGCACCTGGATCTTACGCATGGGCCCACGACGGGAGCTTACCTCTATTGTGGGTCCTCTCATGTTTCTTTGTCCGTCTTTTGTGTTAAACTTGGTGGCAGTTTGGGGGCAGGAGATATCTTGTCCTTGTATTCCCAAGGCCTACAAGCCAGAAGGAACAGACCTTAGTGGTTCATAAGCACCTACTTTGAAGTCACGTTGCTATATCATTGCACATGTCTTTCAGTGCACCCGTGTTTCACACAGAAATAATTATTTTTCTTGTAAAAATCTTTTTCAGAGTTTAAAGTTACTTGGTTATAACATTTAATTTATAATTGATTGATATTTCTTGGCAATCATTGTGAATTGTCAGAAAGTTATGTAACGTACAAAAACCTAATCTGCAAGTTTTGTAACTATAATGAAGTTTTTATGCATATTATTTTACACAATTAACTAAGTTAAATAGACAAAGCAATGGAAGAGAAATAGGCCTTTACTTAAACTTTTATTACTTCAACTTTGGTTTTTCTTTTGCATTTTGGAGTTCATATTTTTTTTTCCAGGTTGCAAGCATTTTTGAAGAGTTTGGCAAGTTCATTGGCCCTGGACACTGAGCCCAGGGTGCCTAGCAGATAGAAGTGGTCTCAGTGCAGTGCTCACCAAAGAGCTGGCACCCAAGTGGCTACCCAGCTGCCCACCAAGGCAGAGCACTCCTGGGTGGTGACTGCTTTTGAACAGAACACTTGGCGTTGGAGTTACTGTCTGCAGTGTCTTTGAAGCTGGGGGTTTTGGAAGAGCTAGCAATTACTCACGAAAATGGAGACAGACTTGACTGTCAGAGAAGTGCAGCGCGATTGCTGAGCGTGGAGTGACCGGGAAGGAGGTCTGGGGGTTCTCAGTTCCCATCAGGAAGCAGTTCATTCTACCACGTGCGGATGATGAACAGAGAAAGGCCTGTCACTGCCATCAGTGTTTATTCTAGTACCGTCTGCCAGATTCGAGATTAGGAGAACAGGATGGGGAGTTTACACTGACTCTTTGGTGTGCTTGGACTTATTATGTAAAAGCTCAATGATAACTAGTAATTGCCTAGGTATAAGAAATGCAGTTCCATAGCTTGGAAAATCTTAACCTCATATCTGGAGTGATGCCATTTTTTTCTTTTTGTTCAGACTATAAAGCTTCATCTATGTGGTGCCACACCAGTAATTTTAATAACTATCCAATACTTACTATGTGCCAGGCATCACAATGTAAACTTTACATTTATTCATCTAATCATCACAGCAAACCTATGAGGTAAGCAATGATATTATTCCCATTTTATTGGTAAGTCAACTGAGGCTCAAAGAGATTACCTGACATCATAATGTCAGGTCACATAAGGTCACATAACTAGGAAGCAGAAACAGTAGTGTGATGGCCAGATGGTCAATGCAATTCCTATTTCATTCACTTGCCTCTAATACCCAGACATCCTTTACTGAAGTGGCTCCTATTTAAGTGACATTAGTTACATGAGTCATTCAAAATAATTTTCCTTCTTGTTTTATGTTTTATTATGATACTATGTTTATTAAATTGTATACTTGTGGACATGGACAACAGTGTGGTGATTGCTAGGGGGTGGAGGGTGGGGGGTATAAAAAAGGACAAAATGGTAATTTAAAAAAATACAATAAAGATAGATTTACAAAAAGTAAATTAAAAATAAAAAATTCAAATATTTGAAGCTACATTTTTCAAAAGAAACCAATATTTGGAATTGCTTCTAAAATATTTAAAACCTATGTGAAAAAAAGCAAGGATTGAAATATAATTTTATTCTATTGTTATTGTATTAAAATAACATAAAACCTTTAAAATTTGGACTCTACTAATTATAATTGCATGGAAATTTCATCCAGGTTGAGTTGGAGTTCACTTTTTCTGGATTCTTAAAAATGAATGAATGAATAAATAATGCAATAAAATTGCTGATAGGAGTTTTTGAGAGAATAAACTATTTTAAGTATGTTATTTGTATATTATTAAATGCAATAGTAATAAAAATATAGAGTTATAAAAACAGCAGAGTTCTAGAAACTCCAGATTTGTTGGCCATCTAGTTCAATTACTATGTTTAAATAAACAAAACACAGTGATTGTCTTTAAAACAATTTTATAATTCATATTGATTTTGCAAATTGCTCTGGTATCCATAATATATAAATCAATATTAAGATAGAATTTTCCATTTGAAGTTATATATTATATTCACATTACTATTCAGAAATTCTGAAAAAGTGGTTACTGATGTGTTTTCTGAGAAATATCAGTCTCTACCTACCCTTTGGCCACCCTCATTAACCCCTTTCTTTCCTCATCCCTCCACCAAACAAGCAAAAGCTCAACAAATGTGCTTTAGTTTAATGGGTGTGTACACGTTCAAATAACTCCCAGTTTGTTTTGCTCAGGCTTGTGGTTATTTACTTGTTTCTCACTCTCACTTCTTTTTGCACTGTCTTCTACTCTCCTTTCTACATTTCTGCCAACAGGTGCAGTCTTGGTGGTTGACAGTGGACTGAATCTCCGTTAGCCAAGGGACAGGCATTGGCTCAACCCAGGTCAGTCCTCCTCTCTTGCTCTGATATTTCTGTCCAGGGCACAGTGTTGGGAGGACAGGAAATCACTGGAACTGATGTATTCCATCTGGAAGAATGCAGCCATTAGTTTCTGCCCTCATGCCTGTCATTTCAAAGTCCTGGATTCTAAGCTTTGCCCACTATTCTGTAAACTACTCACATGCTTCCAATAATTTCACTTTTTCAGTTTCTGTTGCTTACATCCATGGGCTTCCAACTGGTCCACTACTCGTCTACCTCCTTTCTGTTTTGCTTCCCTTCTATTTCCTCTTCTTTTGGCCTTCCCCCTCCTCCTTACTATTCTTGTGTTCTTCTTTTTCTTGCTTGGAGGCTTTCAAGGTTGAGTGAAGAATAAAATAAGCTAATACAAAAATAGAAAAATGAAAATATTTTGAAGGTGCTTAATCATAACAGCTTTATTTTTCTTTTCAATTTAAAATTGAGAATTCTTTGACCATATATTGTGTATAGTTCCAACCTTTATCTGAGTACATAAAAATACTATTATTAATAGCCATACACACACACACACACACAACAACTTAATTTTCCCAAAAAACTATTCAGTGTCTCCAACAATTTTATAGTTTTGGCCCATTAAAACTCATTTATAGCTTGTCTAAAATAATTAGATGATTTGATCCCTGCAGTATTTGTTTTCAAGGGATCTGTGGCCAGATCTATGTCTTACTAACAGAATTAACAAAGTTATTGTTGGAAGAAAGCATTTAATGTCTTCTCTGCAGCGGGCTGAATGATTTAGGTTTTGATGTTTAGTCTTTAGCTATAATTAAAGGTAAATTTAAATATTTAACACAGTAGTAGAGCAGCCATAGCTACCAAGTTTACTTTAAAATGAAGTGAGTCATTTCCCTCAGCCAATGATCTCCTTGGCTTGCCTGTATGATTAACAGAAGTTTGTGTTTTGGCCTTAATTCCCTTCTCCAGATACACAACAGCTGTTGCTTCTGCTAACTGTGAACGCCATCTTCCTGTTTTACCTTAACTATTTTGCCCAAACTGCCTTAGATATAACGGCAATTCGAAAGTCTGAAAAGTTTTTGTAAATGACAGTAGTGACCATTGTTAGTTACAGCTGCGGGGTGATATTAGGAACCAAAGCCAACCAAGTCTACTAACAGCAACACAGTTAATGCAAATGCAAACCATTTAAAAAGAAAAAAGAAGAGGCTATCCTGGAAATCAGATTTTTCAGGGAGGAATTAAATGACTTTCTGTTTGGAGGGCAATGTAGCAGATTAATACAGCTGACATCTATCTGAGTAACAAAATATCCCTATTATGTCAGCAGACCTAATTTGTCTACATTATACTCTTTGCAAGAATTGGCAAGTGCACAGACTTTATTTCAGGTTTTAAAAAACTATTAGCATAGTGTTTATTCTTTCTGTAATTGTTTTAATATCATATATTTATTGGTCAAGTTCTAACTATTTTTGGCTTAGATTTTATGTCATTATAAAATAATATATTTTGTATATTTTCAAGTGCTATATATCCTTTAAATCCAATCTTGTACTTGGAGTAAAGTCTTATACTTTCTTTCACAGAAATGTCTTCCTTTTCCAACTGGTGTATCCATAGCCCTGGGATGCGTTATAAGTGTTGTAGTGGAGATGACAAGAAAAAGTAATAGTTGGGATTCATCATTTCGGTTTTAAAATAGTGAAAGAAAATTAGCTTTGAACTAAAAACAAAGACAGTTTTGAATGCCAAGGCCTTTCATTTTGCAATAACTAGGCTTTTTGATTGATACAAGGCTTTTTTGGATAGTAAAAGTTTGGTTTTGAGGATCAAGAGCAAAGCCTTGGAAGAATCAGAAACTCAAGTTAATGGGTTCAGAACTATCTTTGGAAGAGAGCAGATGAGGAGCCACATAATGTCTCCTAGAATTTCTTTTGGTCAGCTAAGAGATAGGGAGGAACCCTGGTCCTGCAGCTTAGCTGGTTAGAGTGTCACCTGGTTCACCAAGGCTACGGGTTCAATCCCCAGTCAGGGCATATACAAGACTCAAACAATGAATGCATGGATATGTGAATAACAGAATTGATGTTTCTCTCTCCCTCTCTCTCTAAAATCAATAAATTAAAAAAATATTTTTAAAGAAGAAATAGGAAATAGAGCCAAAAAATTTAAGAGTTAAGGAGGAATCTCACCTTCAGCACCGCCCTCCTTCCCCCAGGTTAGAGAGTGAATATACTCTTCTGATACTAGTAGGAATGGGCACTAACAATGTGAATCCAGAGGAAAGGTGGAAGCGATGGTGCTGTATACTGTAAAGTATGATGACAGCTTGCATGTAATTATTTTACTGTGAAATGGTATATGCTGATGTGATCATGTAGATTAAGAGATTAACAGTCTACTAGCTTTTCTCATTTATAGAAATGTCAGGGGATATTGTGGAAGATTTTGAAATGTAGCAAAAAAATTGCTGGATATCCTGTCTAGTGCATTCTTCTGGACTTTCTTATGCCATTCGTTGTCTTTAAGCAAATTTACAATCTAAATTTTGTACTGATGTAACTTTTGCCCATAGAAATACAAATGAATTTTATCAGTGGAAATGCAACTTAATATTTTCCTGTGGAAATTAACCATTTTTTAAATCTACTTATGCATTCATTTTAGCATTCCTGATTGCTATATTTGTGTGGTTTTTAATCCATTTTTGAATTGGTTGTTATATCTTATTACAGAGTTAAAGAAATTCTTTGATGTGTTTTAATTTTATCTTTGTATAGAGTTGAAATTTTACCCTTTAAAAGTTATATTTTAACATATATTCTCTAGTGGACAGGAAATTTCTGGAGATACATTAACTTAATTTAAATTGATATGTGATGTGATCTTAGGCATCTCCCTAAACAGCAGGGGAAATAGTAGTTTGTATAACAAGAAGAAGTAGTTACCTATAGTCATTCTCTAACCATACCATCTAGGTATTCTCTGCTGAGGGACAAACTTCTTTTCCTTGGCTTTATGTTTGCACAGGGAGGTTTTCCACTGGAAATAAACCCTCCTGTCTTCTCTACCCCTAAACTCAGGCCTCTCCAAGGGAGGTGAAGTGACTAATCAAACTGGGGAGACTGGAAGAAAAAATTAGACATAAATTCACAAGGAATATAGTTCAATCCTTTTTTTCCTGTGGATCTGGAGGGTTAGCTGCTTTCATCTGAGAGACATTATAGGGGGAAGTGCTACTCCTCAGGGTAAGCAATGCTGGTGAAATCCACTGAGACCTAAAGAGACCTAAAGCTGTGTTTTCAGAGAGCTTTGTCAGTAATAGAGACGACACCTCGAGTTCCATCACTCATGTCTATCTCTCACATGGGTTAGAGCATGGACGAGAAAAAGCGGAGTTATTTTATTAGTCCTCCAAGTCTAGACCCAAAACAGAAACTACTCTATCTGGCTTCTACATACAAATACATAAATTGTCAGTGGCATGCTCTAACACCAATTAACACAGTGTGTTCCAGGAATGACTTCATAGAAATTGCTGATTTCAGAATGAATTTACATGACAGAACAACCTCTGAAGAATGGAAGTATCTAGTTAAGTCTTTTGGCATTGGATTTTAGAAAACGAACAGCATGCTCTATTTACGTTCATCAGAAGATGTCTAGAAGTTTTTACCAGGTGGTGAATTATTTTGTGGGTGAGTCTAATGCCCTGTACCCCTTCTGTAAGCATAGGGACATTTGCTCACTATGGCAAAGTAATCAAGTTAGAGAAGTTGCAGATTTCTTGGTAGTGTAGGAACAAAAGTTAGAGGAATAGTATGTGAAACAAACCAGGGCTGAAACCATAATGAACCCCCAGTGGTTTTATTGAATACTTTATAACCTATAAAAAGTAATTAGATTATTTTCTCATATAGTATTTTTTTAAGTTTCTATGTTAGATTTGTCCACTTGGTCCAATAAAACACTTACTAAAGTTATAATAACAAATGTAGTACATAAACGAGAATAATAGACATAATTAATATAAATTATTTTGTAATATAAAGTAAGATTAAAGTTTACAGTGCCAGTTTCTGAGTCCATGAATCCCAGAAAAGACTACCAAAATAAGTTGTTGATGAAGCAAAAGCCGAAGTATTTATTACCTCAGTAAGGAGGCTTCTACCTTGAAAGTCTTTGTCATGTCTCAGAAAAAGGAAGAATAGGTGAAATATTTATAGGATTTTGAGGGTGCACCTTTCAGTGTGGGGTAGTGGGCTGATGGGGACTGAAGAAAGTTTGTAGTAAAATAGTTTAGAATTGGTGGACATAGGTGAGGGCTTTAAAGTGAGTCTTGGAGAGTAAACTATTGGTCAGTAGGCTCAGTGGAGCAATCCAGTGTCTTGAGAAGGGGTATTTACTCTGAAGAGGACCAGCTGACTAGCCTGTTATGGAAGCAAACGTAATTTTGAAAAGTTCCTCCAAAAAGCAATTAAATTCTTTGCAACTGCACTTTCCTGAACAAGAGTTTACTGGAAGAGTAAAGTCTTGCTAGACTAGGAGGTTGAATTTTAAAGTCATTTTGATGTGAACAATATGCCGTGTGTTGACAGATAATTTCTCCACAGCAAGTTTTT
>PVKM010012021.1:0-25693 GCA_004027735.1 Carollia perspicillata | reverse complement strand
GCACAGCTGTCCCAGTGAGCTAGAGACGGAGCTGTGCCTCACATTCTTTTTCTGAAACTGCATTTGTAGTCAGAGGGGAGCTCTGCCTAAATCAGTAGAGAATAGCCCTTTGAAAAGGGAGCACCTTATACGTGTTTGGAACTCCACCTCTTGTATGACTATCTTCTGGTAAGTATTATTATGCTCTTGTATTTTACAAGTATCATGCCATTTTATTTGCTCATGTATAAATATGTATCTCATTTAATTTGCAAGGCCATTTTAAAGTTAATATTACTATGCCACTTTTGGGATGATGAGATGTCAACAAGTTAAATTGACATCCCAAGCTCACTCAGGTTAGAAGGGACAAGAGCAGATCACGTCAGCATAGGTAGCTAGCTAGTTACTAATAAAGGAATGGGAAAAATGGAATCAGGAATCAAGCCTAATAAACTAGGGAGCTGATTTGCTAGGAAGCTGCAGTATTCACAGGCTCCCCAGGGGACTGCCACATCCTCTGCTGAAGGGACTTAATCCCCAAGCAATCTCTGAGTAGGCAGGAAGACTCAACTTTCCAATCTCCCAGGGGACAACCAACTCAGCAGCAGGATTATTGGGGTGAGAAATAAAACAGTGGGGGACATTCCTTTGCTTGGTACATGTGCAGTAGAAGCCAAGATGGCGCAAGGAGAGATCCTTCTACTTGAAAGCATGTGCAGTAGGAGCCCAGATGGCAACCATAAAGTGGGGGGCCTAGCCTGGGACAAAGGACCAGATTGGTTAAGAGCATGAGACCCCAGAAGGGACTAGAGAGGGGCAGGGCCCAGCAGTCCTGGGCTTGTTGAGGACAGGCACAGGCCTGATGCCCAAAAAGCTGGATTTCTCCCACAGTGAGACAGAACTAAGCCACCTGTTTGTGGATGAGCCACCGGACACTTGGGGACGGTCCTTTGCTTTTGCTCTGATAAATTTTAGCACTATACTTCATCCTCCTATGCATGGATCCTGGAACTGCTTTTCTCATGATTGTGGAAGAACCTTATTTCCACTGGCAACAGTCCTGGATCTAGTCTAGCTTTCAACTTACTAAATATTAATTGCTTCATTTAAGGAATTTATGGTACCTATTAGTATAGAATTTTGTAACCAAAGAACTGATTTATCAAATATGACAAGAATTCTGTCTCTCTGTGACCCAAAATATAGGCAGAACACAGCTCAGACTACCCAGAAACCTTGTGATGCAACCAAACTGTCCCTTATATAATGTGACTGAGGCACCCTCAACAGTTTGGCTGTTCATGATCCATTAATTTCAATGGAGCTCTCAGCTCCACTGATCATGGTGGAGGCCGTGGCCAGGTGTGACTGTGAGTGAGCTCCAACTGCTCATGGAACAGAGCCCAGGAGTGGGTAAATTTCCGGGGTGCAGATTAAGATAAATCCAAGTCAAGAAAACGGAGTGGAGTATTTCCTTACCTTCCTTCCTATGTGTCGATGTAATTTACAAATACTATGATGCATATTACTAGACTGTCAAACTGTCAATTAGGTCATTTCTCAGTCCACAGAATGCACTTTCTTCAGTGGAGACAGGCTGTAACATTTATCAAGCATCTATACGATTGTGTGTTAGGCTTCACAAGCGCTTACTAATTCACTTTCATTTATTTTTCACAATACATACGTGAAAGCAATGTTACATTCACTTTACTGATGAAGAAATTAAGGGTGAGAAAAGGCAAAACATTTACCCATGTTTCATATTTAATAAGTGAGAGTACCCAGAATCAGAGCTAAACTTGATAATTAAAGTTAACAGTAAATCTCTGAGCAAGTGCAGTAAGTTTTCTTCTGCAGATCTCGGTGTGCATTACTTCTCTTATTTGAAATACTCTTTTGGGGAGAGGTGATGGTGCTATCAAACAGTTTTGCTAGAGGCAGATCTGGAATAAGAGGACGTGGCTGCACAAAGCCAACGTCATCATATACAACACACGTTTGTAATGACAGAAAAGGAAGCCGTACCTAACAACTGGCTTCTAGTTCAGTCACATTTCCCTGTGTTCCAAACAGTTGTTATAATTAAGCAACTTACACAAGAGTGAAAGCCAACAAGAAAGGGAGTTGGTAATTGACTTGTTAAAACTGGTTAAAAATCTCAAATCATATTATCCTGTTTGAAGCTGGGTCAGATGGCTAACAGCTACTTGAAATATCAACATTGGGACAAAGCCAAACAGCATGGAAAGCTGCAACCGTGGAAAAATGGTTGGAAAAAAAAATGACTTTCGGATCTTTTTCATTCTGTAAGGAACGATATTTCCCAATTGGAATGTAGTTATATAAAAATAATTGGTTTGGACACTGTCATCTGCAACCCAGATCCCTCCTAAGGAATGGAGAACTCACTCCTCAGCTGCTGGGAGTGGCCCTGGCGGAAAGGCCTCAGGCTCTCAGCTCCCCAGAGGTCCTCTAGAGAGTTATCTCACCCAAGGTCACAGCCCACTCATCTCCAGAGTCTGTTTCCCAAGCCAGTGATGGAGGGAAAGGAGATGAATGCTTTAATACTCACCATCTAGTAATGGAAGCAGCCTTTCTTACTCTCACCCCACTACTGCAAGGTACCAACCTTAGCATTACACTTGGTGGTCTTTACATAGCAATATTTCATCAGAATAGTTATGTTCCTTCTATCAAGATGTACTCATTACTCATTACCCATAGCACTGGGCCCTAAGCTTCAGTGCCTGACTCAGAGTTACATGGACATTAAGCACAAAAAAAACAACAACAAACAAACAAACAAAAAAACCCAAACACCCAATAAATATAAGACTATTTAATGTTGAGACCCCCTCCACAGCACTCTTGTTGACTTGAATCTATTCGCTCCTAGCAGGTCTACAATGAAGGGGCTTTCACAGCATTAACAAATAACCCCGGGCCATCTTCGGACAGCTTAGATTGTTCTCCCTTATTTCCTCCAAAATCTTTCCCGTGTGGAGGAGATTCTGCCATTTTTTTCTTGTGGCATCCCTTAAAGTCATATGAAACAAATCCAACTCTTTGATATAATATTATAATTCTTTGGTTACACACAATCATCTAACATTCCCAGATTTTTAAACATTTCCTCACAGGATTTAATGTAAGACTCCTTCTTCCTCTCCTGCTGCCCTCCCCTGTGTGCATCCCACTTTCTTAATACCGATATTAAAATGGTAAATGTAGTGACAAGTCATCAACTGAGCAAACATCTGACTTTCTACAGTCAGGCATCGCGTTAAACTCTAGGAATAGACTCTGCAAGGAGCTTGGAGAGCACAGTAAGTTAAGGAAAATTTACTTTCCTCCCTGAAACCAATTTCCACCCTATTGTTACAAAGATGGTGCTGTGTATTGTTATGTTTTGTGATAGAATAACCCTAATTTTTTCCTGCATAAAATCTCTATCCATTTACATTCCTCTAAGTGACTTGTTCTTTTCTTTCCAGGCAGAAAGAACTATTCCTCAGTTACTGTTAACCTGAACATCTTATACATCGGACAGTGTCACATCAAACATTTGTTATCTACGCACTCAGGTGTGGAGATTAGTTCTTCTCAGCCCTGACGCTCCCCTTCCCCAGCCCTTTGTCTTTAACAGTGAGAGAGAAATTGTTTTCCAGGCTCTTAGTCTGAAATGCAAAACAGGATCCCTCTTGCATAGAAAACAAATGACTTTACACATTATTCTGTAAAATGTAATATTTATAGTATGATTTAGGTATACAAAAACTCTCTCCTAAAATATGTCTTTATACCCTAAAAATAAACCACACCTTGAAAATGCCAGATAATCAGACAATTTTCATCTTAAAGAAAATTATGAACTTTTTTATTCTGCAATAGTAGACATAGTAGAAAACAATTCACAGATAATGCCCCTGTGTTCATTTTACCTTTGAAATAAAGTTTAATTAATAAGATTTGGGAGCTTAAAAGAATCCTGGATACCATAATTTTAGGTGAAAAAACCTAGGCCCAGAGAAGTAGATCATTTGTTTAATATACTACAGGGAATGTATAGCAGACCTGAACGTAACTTTGGTTTCCAACCTATCATTTCATTTCACAATAATTTTTCATTGATGTCAGTAGGTGATAAATATTTTAATAAGTAAATATTAAGGGTTTGACAAGATGGATACATTGAAGAAGATAATTTAATGTTTCTAATTGTGTTTATTATATTTTATAAACCATCTGTCAAGGAAAACATGTTTACTGGTGGTACTTGCTCTGCGTAAGAATACAGTATGACAATGAAGAATATTTGCTTTGAATCAGATACACTTGGGTTCAAATCCCCACCCTACCACTTATTAGCTTCTTGACACTGGACAAGTCACCACTGTCAGCCTCAGTTTTCTCATCCCTTATAGGCTTGTTTTGCCGAATGAGTTAATATGTCTAATGCACATGAAACAGTGTCTGACACAGGAAGGCACGCATGAGTATCTGCTATTGTTTTTGTCATTGGTATTGTCATTATTTCTAGACTGAAGAATTAATTCTTTCCAAATGTTTTCCAAGTTCAGTTTTGTCACTCTTTTCATTTGCTATCAGCCAAACATCAATACAAAGCCAAACTAAAAGAGATCAAACCAGGGGGACAAGTGAGCAAAGGAGTATGATTCTATTGCTGTGGATAAATGCTCTCTATTAATAAGAAAACAAACAGAGGAATCTAAGAAAGCATATGGAACTGTACGATATCTGTAGGCATTTCCCAATGACTGTCAAATCTTGTTACCATCATTTTAAAAGTGCTTTTATAAATAAGATATAATTAAGATAGTATTTTATTAAGAAAATTATGGAAAGTCAAATTTGAAGATATTTTTCTAAATGGCTTTGCTATAAATAGTTTAGTAAACACACAACATTTGTAGTTCTTTCTCCAATCCTTATTTTGCAAGGATCAAGCTCTGATTACTTTCACCAGTAATCTATGACTTGCGACATGAGTTCTGACCAACATTTCATGTCAGGAAACCACACTGTATTAATGGACCTAAAAAGAGAAATTTACACAGATAAATGGAAAACAATACATCTGAGTTGTTCATGTGATGTGTGAGGAGATATGAAAAGGAAATATACCATGTTTTGGACCTGTTAATCTGGAGATAATTCATGGCTGCATATACAACAAAAAGCTTTAAGGGAAAAAATGGGAAAAGGTAGAAAAAGAGTAAGGGCTTTTTAAAATAATCACTTGATTTGGACAATACACAACTTTCTGATTTTCATTTGGTTGCTGGATTTGTTCCACGTTTATAAAGCTACATAAACATACCGAAAGCTACGGCCACCGCTCAAACGCATCTTCCGAGTCCTGGCCCTACATTCCAGCTGTCTGGTGTGTGCCTAAGCTGGATGACATGCCTAGTCATGAGCTGGGTTGGCAAAGATGGAAGCACACACGTTTGTTTTAAGTGAATGATAGACCATTATAAAAATATTTTAATTTTTGTAAAATCCAATATTTTAAATTCTCAAATATCAGAAGATTTCACTAGTGGTTTTCAGTGAGGTTGTTCATTGGGAATCATCTAAGAAACTTAAGGAAAAAAAAGTCACCTGAAAAGTCTTCCCCATTCTCCACATCTTCACCAGCACTGGTTGTTGATTTATTGATGACAGCCATTCTTACACATGGCAGATGATATCTCATTGTGGTTTTAATTTTCAATTCTCTGATGATTAGTGACATTGAGCATCTTTTCATATGTCTATTGGCCATTAGCATGTCCTCCTTGGAGAATTGTCTATTCAGGTCTTTGCCCTTTGTTTTTTTGTTCTCAAAGATTTATAGAATTATAAATTAATGGTGCTGGCAGCATTGTAAATCATCACAATCTTTTTAAAAGTATATTTTATTGATTATGCTATTATAGTTGTCCCATTCTTTTTTCTCTCCTTTGTCCCCCATTCACCCATTACTCCCATTCCCTCTAGCATCCCCTCCCCCACTTCATTTAGTTCATGTCCATGGGTCTTACATGTAAGTTCTTGGCTTCTCCATTTCCCACACTATTCTTAACCTCCTCCTGTCTATTTTGCACCTACCAAATATGCTTCTTATTCCCTGTACCTTTTCCCCCATTCTCCCCACTCCCCCTCCCTGCTAACCTCCCTCTATGTGATCTCCATTTCTGTGATTCCATTCCTGTTCTAGTTGTTTGCTTAGTTTGTTTTTGTTTTCTTTAGGTTCAATTGTTGATAGTGATGAGTTTGTTGTCATTTTATTGTTCATAGATTTGATGTTCTTCTTTTTCTTAGATAAGTACCTTTAACATTTCATATAGTAAGGGCTTGACCATAATGAACTCCTTTAACTTTACCTTATTGGGGAAGCATTTTATCTGCCCTTCCATTCTAAATGATAACTTTGCTGGATAGAGTAATCTCAGATGTAGGTCCTTGCTTTTCATCACTTTGAATACTTCTTTTCAGCCCTTTCTTACCTGCAAGGTTTCTTTTGAGAAATCACCTGATAGTCTTACGGGAACTCTTTTGTAGGTAACTGTCTCCTTTTCTCTTGCTGCTTTTAAGATTCTCTCCTTATCTTTAATCTGTGGCAATTTACTTATAATGTGTCTTGGTGTGTTCCTCTTCTGCGTACAACTTCTTTGGGACCTCTCTGAGCTTCCTGAAATTTTATGTCTGTTTCTTTGTCAGAATGGAAAAATTGTCCTTCGTTATTTTTTTAAGTAAGTTTTCAATTTCTTTGTCTTCCTCTTCTCCTTCTGGCATACTTATGATTTGGATGTTGGAATGTTTAAAGTTGTCCCAGAGGTTCCTAAGCCTCTCCTCATTTTTTAAATTCTTATTTTTTCATTCTGTTCCAGTTGAATGTTCATTTCTTCCTTTTGTTCCAAATTGTTGGTTTGAGTCCCAGTTTCCTTCCCTTCCCTGTTGGTTCCCTGTATATATTTTCTTTATTTCACTTTTCATAGCCTTCAATTCTTCCTTTATTTTGTGGCCATACTCCATCACTTCTGTGAGCATCCTCATTACCAGTATTTTGAACTCTGCATCTAATAGGTTGGCTATCTCCTCATTGTTTAGTTCTTTTTCCGGAGTTTTGACCTCTTCTTTCATTTGGGTCATTTTTATTTGTCTCAGTGCACTTGTTACACTGTAAGGGGCAGAGCCTTAGGTATTCACCAGGGCAGTGCAACCCACTTTGCCACATTGTGGTGCTGTATGTGGGGGAGGGGTCAGAGAGAGAACAATGCCACTTGCTCAGTTCTCACTGCACTTCGAAGGGGCTGCCAGTTTCTCCCATCACCACAGCCCCCACAGGTTTTTAAAGCCAGAGGTTCTGAGGCTTTATTTTCCCAGCACTGGAATCCTGGGTTGTGCGGTCTGTCCTCCTGCCCAAGTACTGCTTCTGGCTTATCTGCAGGTGAATGTGGGACTACCTGGTTCACCAGGTGCTGCCTGCCCTGCCCAGTCTGCCAGCCACCTTGCTGCAAGTCTTCTCTGTGGCCCTGCCTGCCCATTTTTGCCCCTCCTATCAGTATGGATAAATGTTTCTTCTTTAACTCCTTGGTTGTCAGTCTTTCATACAGTTCAATTTTTTGCCAGTTCTGGTTGTTTTGTTTTGTTTTTAATTGGTTGTTTCCTTCTTTTGGGTGTGCGAGGAGGGCAAGCGTATCTACCTATACCTCCTCCTTGGCTGGAACTCTGCCAATATTTTAATTGGGTAGTTTGTTATTTTGGTGTTCAGTTTTCAAAATTCTTCATAAATTTTGGATATTAACCCCTTATCAGATGTATCAGCAAATATGTTTTCCCATCTTGTATATTGTCTTTTATTTTGTTAATGTTTTCCTTTGCTGTGCAAACTCTTTTTAGTTTGGTACTACCCAAAGCAATCTACAGATTTAACATAATTCCTATCGAGATTCCAATGGTGTATTTCACAAAACTAGAACTAATATTTCAAAAATGTATATGGAACCACAAAAGGCTTTGCATAGCAACAGTGATTCTGAGAAAGAACAAATTTGGAGGAATCACACTACCTAATATAAAACTATGCTACAAGGCCCTAGTAATCAGAAAAGCATGGAACTGGCATAACAACAGACACATAGATCAATGGAACAGAATAGAAAGTCCAGAAATAAACCCCCATTTTTATAGTTAATTATCATTTGACAGAGGGAGCAAGCACATACAATAGGCTAAAGATAGCTCATTCAATAAATGCTGTTGCGAAAATTGGACGTATATGTGCAGAAAAATAAAACTAGATGACCTTCTTACACTACAGACAAGAATAAATTTAAAATGAATTAAAAACTTATATGTTAGATACAAAACCATAAAAATCATAGAAGAAAACAGACAGCAAAATGTCAGACATTGCTCACAGCAATATTTTATCAAATATATCTCCCCAGGCAGGGGAAACAAAAGAAAACATAAACAAACAGACTCTTACCTTAGTCATTGAAATTGTTTTCTAACTAGCTTTCTTGCCTCTAGTACCTGCTAACTCCAATCCATCCCAAATACTGCTGACAGTTTAATCTTTCTACAGTGCAAGCCAGGACATAAACTCACTTAGCTCAGAACTCCTCAGTGACATACCATTTAATAAGTTCACTGCTCTCCATCTAGTATCAAAGACCCTCCATGACCTGGTTTCTACCTACCTTCTTACACTTTTCTCTCATCATTCCACTTTCCTTCTAACCTTAAATTCTAAATGATTTACAATACCCTAAACTTTATTACTGCACATTTACTTTTAACTTTATATTTTAGTTTATACTTTTTTCTCTAATTGGATTGCCAAATTTTGTCTTTTCAATATTCCAAATTGTTCTCACAGTATGACTGTCTCAAACATCATTTTCCCCTGAAGTCTTTCCTGACCCATCAAATCTAAAGTAGTTTTTACCTACTCTATACTACCTTATGTTTTTATTGTACCTCTCATACATCATTTTATATCCTGGGACACACACACACACATGACATTCATAGTCAATCAGTAATTGTCATTCACATATTTAGTTAACAAAAAATAATAATTGCCTCTATGATCAAAGAGCTGTGCTAGGCTCTAGATGATTGAATAAGCAATGTCCTAAAAATCTACAGACAGAAATATGTTTTCAAAATTTTCTTTAAAAGATTTTTAAAAACAACTGAAATTTGATATCTAATTTTCCAATCCTTTACTGAAGGATTTTCCAAATTCTCCTTTCCATTTTCAAGGTGATTCCTCTATTAGCATTCTCCTTATTGGTGAAATGAAACACAGTGAAGTCCTCTGCACGTGTCACCACAAGTAACCCAAAAGATCTTGCTCCAGACTCATGAAAGACAAAGGAGCAAATTAATGTACTTATGTTATTCTTTCAGAAGTTTGTTTGAAGGGTGGTGGACTGGGTCTTTGCCAAACCTGGCAGTTTGTGTACCTTTGATATTAACTAGATTCTATCAAGAAATTCAGTTCTTCAGATGCTCTTTATTTGAGTAGGTGAGGGGATGTTTTCTTTGACAGAGTTCTACTCTCAACACTAACTCCCCTATTAATTCGTGATCAGTGTTTCTTTATTTCCTGAACTTTTTCCATGTTCCAGAAATCAGCCAACGGGAAATTGTTAACCAGGTTTAAATGTTATGCTTGCCTAATAGCCATTAGAGTTTTAAAAGGCTTGTTTCATGAGCCATATGCCTTAGTCAAATGAGAGATTCTAGTGTGCTTGTGGACATCGGCACAGCTCAAGGAGATACTATCTTTAGACTATGACACATATACAAACATTAGTGGTGCTGGAGGGTGAATACGTTACCAACAGCACAGGAGCCAATTGCCTGGGTCTTTAGAACATCACAAATGGTCCTTCAAATAATTAAATGTTAGATGAAGCGATTCAGGACAACTTAAAGATGGAAGATAATGTGCACGGTTAATATATAGAAAGAAATACAACCCAAGTATTAGAAATTCAAAAGTAAAATGCATTCACTGATGCATAAAATATTTTAAAAATATAAAGATATTTGAACTTCCATCCTTATTTCCAGTGATGACTAGCAGTATAAAGGTAGGATAGGGTGATTGCAAAGCAACAGATGTAATTTAAATACCATAAAGCTAAATGGTGTGTGTATTTCAAGAAGTAAGACAAACACACAGAAAACATCTTTTGGTGAAAGAGATGGATAGGCATTTGAGATGGCTTATAATTAGAATTCAATTTTGACCGAAAAGGGGAGGGGGTAAGAAGAAAAAGTGAAGGGGAAAGAGAAATGCCAAGTGTGATGCATATTTAGTCACTAGCCACACATCCAGAGAGAATAAAGTCAATTGAGAGAGAAAATGTGAGATGGGACTAGAAAACTCAGTGGGGCCTTACAAAGGGGGATATGATGTGGCAATAAGTTCACAATAACTGGGCAGAGGGGAGAATCAATGAAAACTGGGCTTCTTATTTTCTTATACTCAACAAAGACCACTGAGACAAAATATCCATGATAATCAGCTCCACTGAAGAGATTCAGATAAGGTTTTTTGTCCTAGAGCAGCTCATTAGAATGTTCAGAGGTAAATCAGCTTCCATTTCAGATACTTTTGTAACTATTCTCAAGAATTTTATGAACTCCTTACACATAATTATTCTTGGATTTTAGATTTGTTTATTCAGTATTAAATTGTCAGCATCTGGAAATGCAATATGAAAAAATAAAAATCAGTATTTGTTTTTGCACATTAGATTTTACCTGCTCTGGTGTGATGTTCCCTGACAGGTAGAACTGGCATATACTAATTAAATTGTGAAAATATATCTGTGTTCTACAGTCAAAGGTAAAAAGACTATCTCAGTGCATGACACTTTCATAGTATATGACACAGGCAAAAATCCAAATGTATTTTTGTGATTACATTGGCTGGTACCTATCAAGTCATCCTGACACACAGGTTGGAAAACGGAAAATGGAAAATCTATTCAGTCAACCAGCTTGCCTGCTGTTTCCACCAAACTGACTGCTCATTTTGGCTTGGCATACTTCCATTACTTTTCCTGCAAAAAGAACTAAGCATTAGAATTCAGAAAAACTAAGGTTGAGTTAAAACTCAATATCTCCACTATGATGCAGTTGGGAATCTTCTCCAGACATTTTTCTAGTTTTACTGAGAAATAATTGACATACATTATTGTATAAGTTTAAGGCAGCCTAACAGTTTGATCTATATACATTGTGAAGTGATAAACACAACTGATTCAGCTAACATTCTTCTTTTCATATATGTAGACACAATAAAAAGAAAAAAGAATCCTGTGATGAGAACACTCAGTATTAACCCTTTTAACAATTTTTTTATATATCATGCAAGAGTGTTAGCTATAGTCATCACGTGGTGCATTATATCCCTATTTAATCTTACTTATAACTAGAAATTTATACCTTTTAATATCCTTCCTCCAATCCCCACCCCCCCACTCTCCACCTCTGGTGACCACAAATCTGGTCTCTTTATCTATAATTTATTTGTTAGACTCTACATATAAGTGAGATTTTACAGTATTCATCTTTCTCTGTCTGACTTATTTCACTTAGCACATTGCCTTCAGGTTCCATCAAGGTTATCACAAATGGTGTTTCCTCATTTTTATGGCTGTTTTTTTGGCACAAGCAAGAAAATAAAAAATAAAGAAGTGGAACTACATTAGTTAAACTAAAGAGCTTCTGCATAGCAAAAGATATAATCAACAAAATGAAAAGACAACCATTGGAATGTGAAAAAACATTTGCAAACCATATAAGTGGTAAGGGGTTAATACCCAAAATATACAAAGAATTCAAACAATTCTGTAGCAAGAACACAAATAACCCACTTGAGAAATGGACAAAGGACTTGAGTAGGCATTTAGCCAAAGAAGATGTGCAAAAGACCAACAGGTACACGAGAAGTTGCTCAACTGGTATTAGAAGAGTGCAAGTTAAAACCACAATGAGATATCACCTCACATCTGTCAGAATGGCCATCACCAAAAAAAAAAAAAAAAAAAAAAACAAGAGAGAAAAAAATGCTGGTGAGGATGTGGAGAAATGGGAACTACGTACAACTGCTGGTGGAATGGTAAACTGGTACAGCCACCACAAAAAACAGCACAGAGATTCCTCAGAAAATTAAAAATACAACCACCATATGATGCAGCAAGTTTACTTCCAGGAATATATCTAAATGAAATGAAAACACGAACCTTAAGGATATCCACACCCCCATATTTACAACAGCATCATTCACAATAGCCAAGACATGAAAACCACCTGTTCCCACCAATGGATGAATGTATAAAGAAGTTGGGGTGTATACACACAGTGGATTCTTACTCCTATGGTCATTTTATTTCTTTGCTTTTCGGTTAAATAAACTATCTTTATCTCTTCCTTATGTATATTGCACTGCACCTCTGACCATACTTTTCTTAGACTAGAGGTATATAGTTAGCAGAGTGAATCTGACATCATTAATATTCTCAGATCAAACAAACTCACATTAAAGGAATCTTAGAATCATCTAAAGATAAACCAGTTTCTTATAGCTATGCACCTTCAACACATTTTACTTATGAAATGTGCCTGAGCGCTGAATGTTACAGGTTACCTAGGCAACTTACAGTGACTACACTTAAAAAAACACAAAGCCCTCTTACTGAAGCAGAGCCATGTTTTTCAAGTTCTATTTTGGGAATGGTAGAAGAAATGGTTAACAAATACATATTAGTACATAGATACTGCTCTTTTTTTGTCTCACATTGTTCTTCATCTGTCTTCTATTTCTACCACTGATTTGCTCTTAACATAAAATGCTAAAGAATATGATAATGGATCAAGAGCAACGGTTTCTAATATCAGCTATGATGCAGTTCATGAGATCTCATTCTGTGGTTCCTCAGATAATGTGATTGTTTTTACGCCTTTTTAGTACTTGTTAATGTAGGGTCATCGTACATATAGCACACCTGGTACAATCCTCATTTTATTCTGTAGTCCTGGAAAAATTCTCAATGATGCCCCATTTTACTTGAAAATTATGAAGGTTTGGATGATAAATCATATGGTTGAGTTAATTAATCACCTATTACATGGAAAATGTATTGAGGAATATAACGAGAATAATTGATGACCCAGAGGAGCTAAAAATACATAATCTAATTAAAATAATACAAAAAAGTGCACCTTGTGTTAATTACTTACAATATTTACTACTAAAGTAATATAAAAATGTTACTTTTTGTACTATTACCAAAGTGACAGAAATAACTTTTTACAAATCTCTGTGCCTAATGAAATACATTGCATGAAGGAGACACTTACATATAGCCTATGAAAGGAAGAAAAATAAAGTGTACACAGAATAATTTGTTAGATTCTGTAAGCCCACAGTAGCTTGGTTAGCAGCAAAATCAAGGTCACCTTCGCTAGTGCCCAGTCCTAATCTACCAGACACACTGCCTCAGGGTTAGCACTTTATAAGATACCCTGAGAGTTGCAATGTTTTCTGAAATCCAATTACTACATCCATAATTATTACCAGGCAAACTCATCCAGCATTTCCATATTTGCAAGGTGCAGTGCACACGCAGCTCAGCAAAAAGGAGGTGGAGAAGTGCCTCTAGATGACGGTGGTAATGATGATGATGATAATGAGGTAGAATTTCATTTATTTTAAATCTATGTTTCTATTCTAGTCAGTTAAAAACAAGTGTGAAGGATCCCCTATCTACTGCTGGAAGAAAGTCTTTTTCTTTTCTTTTCTCAGCAACTCTTGTTATTTAAAGTAAACAAAAATAATACTAATATGGTTTGGTAAAATGGGAACACTAATTTTACGGTTCAAATCTCAGTTCTGTCATTTCTTGCGTGCTTAACTCTTCAAGGCTAAATTTCTCATGTTTATAGTGAAGATTACAATAGTCCCACCTCAGAAATGTGTTATGATGAAATGAAGGAGTATGAAGTGTCTGGCATGATGCTGGTCGAATCTGAACTAAAATGTCAGTTCTCAACTGTACACAACCCCCAGAGGAGTGAGGGTTAGTATCGTCAGCAAGGTTCTTGCAGTGACCCCTTCTTATGCTAGTCGGTTAGTTGAACTGCTTGTTAAAATACAAATTCTCAAACCCACAAGCAGAATTCTGATCTTCTTCGTCTGGAAGATTTCCCAGGACTTGTAGTTTCTTATTAGCACTGCTCACCCATTACCACAGATCACACTTACAGAAGTGCAAGTTAGACAAAAATGAAGCCATGCTCAAGGCCAAAATTCCACAGTATAAAAACAACGAAAACTAAAAAACCATAGCTAACTACTTAGCCTTTCCCTTGGGATATCTTGCCAGCAGGTCAGTATGTGCCAAACTGAATTTAACTTAAACCCTGAAGCTGTTGTTACTTCCTTATATGCCCCTTTTATTTCAAAACCTCAATGTGCTCACCCTCTAAAGGATATGTGGAAAAAAATGTAAAATACTCACATATTGCTGGGGGAATGTAAAATTGTGTAGCTGCTTTGGAAACCAGTTGGGCAATTCTTAAAGTTAAAAATGAGGTTAGCACATGACTAGTAATTTTATTCCTAGATCTGTAACTAAGAGAAGTGAAAACCAGGTGGTGAAAGACAAATACCATATGATCTCACTTATTAGTGGAACCTAATCAACAAAACAGACAAGCAAGCAAAATAGAACCAGAGCCATGGAAATAAAAAACAAACTGACAGTAACCAGAGGGGAGGGGGAGGAGGATAACAGAGGAAAGAAGATGAACGGTTGTCAAGGGCCATGTATAAAGAACCCATGGACAAAGCCAAAGTGGTGTGGGAGGTTGGGGTGTGTGGGTTGGGGGAAGGTGGTGGTGAAGTGGAGACGATGGTGCTTGAACAATAATAAAAGTTTTAAAAAATTAAAAAAGAGAAAAAAGTAAGTGAAAACACACACATATTCATGAAACGCTTGTGCATAAATGTTCCTAACTACATTATTCATAACAGCCAAGAAGGAGAAGCTGGCACAATGTCCACCAGCAGATTAACAGATAAACAGCCTGGTAGATCCCTACGATGGAATCATATTCAGCCATGAAAAGGGATAAAATACTGACATGTGCCACAGCATGGACAGACCTTGAAAACATTATGCTGAGTGAAGGAAGCAAGGCACAAAAGACAACACAGTCTATGATTGTCTTATGAGATGTCCAGAATAGGCAAATTCATAGAGATGGAAAGTAAATTCATGTTTAAGAGGCAAAAAAGTGACAAATAAGCATGGATATTTGGAAGGTAGAGAGATAAAAATGCTCTTGAATTCGCCCTGTCCAGATAGCTCTGTTGCTTAGAGCATCATCCCCCTACGCCAGGGTTGCGGATTTGATCCCCAGCTGGTAATTAGACAGTGGTTGTAGAAACGTCACAATGTGTTTCCACAGCCTTGTGAAAATACTAAAATTCACTGCATCATACACTGTCAAGGGATGCATTTTTTGTTATGTGGAAAGAAGGTGCTCCAATGGCTCCTCGCTGCAATGAAAACTCTAAGCTTCTCAACTTGGCGTACAAGGTTATTCTTCCATAGGCCCTCTTCATGTGTCCCATTCCCCTGGCCTCAGTTAACCATTCCTCTTCCCGAGTGCTAGTGTAAGTTTTCTCCTGATTGAAAACACATTGCCTATATCTTCGCTTTATATGCAATTGCCAAAATGGGTCATGCAAAGTCACTGCTCCATACTTGCACGCTGAGGAAAAGAGCAAACTTTTTTCAAAAACACACGTGTGTTTTTCTTTACATGTAGCAATCTCCATTTGAAACATGAGCGTGCTGAAATCCTTGAAAAAGGAAAAAAGCAAGATTCTGTCCTTCACTAAAAAACAGAAAATGCCATTGCTGCAGCCATGAGTACAGAGACATCTACGCATGCTGCGTCCACAAACACATGAGCAGACATATGTATCAATAACGGGATGGATAAACATATCTCAGAAAGGCCTGCAACTACCCTGCTCCCTCATGCTGTCATCAGTAAAATACCTACTTTAGCAGAAATTTTAGAAAGAGGAGTAAAACTCAGGAAGCAAAATTCTTGTACTTACTCAAATTTAGAACTTTAATCCCATATCCTGTGCCTCTGTTCTTAGCTATGTGGTATCTTTTTCTCTGTTCTTAGGAAGATGTCAGTTCAGTCTTCTCTGCCTCCAGAAGTAGACTATTAAGTAGAGTCAATATCTAAAATATACACTGACTGCTTCCTGTGTTCCCCCGCTGTTTGATTATTGGACTATTGGTATCTGTGCTTAACTAGGGCTAAAATGCTCCCTTCCAGCTGGCAAAGCTAAAAAGCCCATTTAGTTTTTGTTACCAACCTATCACACCGCAGTAAGCAAATAGGAGGTAATTAATAAGCCTATGAAACTGAAGGAGACTGAAAATCAAAGCAACATCTAGAAATGAAGACTCATTCCCAAATACCCACCACTGACAAATAAAGGTCAAGTATTTTCTTATTGAAGCCCACGATACACGGTCATTATTTTCAATTTGTGGTTAGAGAGAATGCACCTACAGCAGAAATTTAGAATTCAGAAGGATGAAAGTTACTTGCAAATAGCTAAAAAGGAAAAATAATCATTCGAAATAAACAAACTTTAGTGTCCTTTTTCTACTTTCCTCAAGGGAACCCATTACTTTAAAAGTGTCTTTTTGTTTATAGGAAATAAATTATAAGTGTCTAGAAATGCCATGAACATATATGATCACTCACCAGCTGAGTAAAAATCTCTCTTTGAATCCTGCATCACCACTCTGCTAAACAGTATGGAATTACAGTTAACAGTATTCAGAAACTGAAACAGGTTAAATGGAACTAACTTCACTCTCACCACAACTGTATCCTGTCCACTCAGCAAGGCTTCCGAGTCAACCTGCTTCCCTTTGGCATAGCACCCATGAGATCCTTCAAAATAATGGAGACATTATAAAAATCATGATACCCTCCAGTGTTTTTACCTCAGAACAATGACAAAAAAAGGATGCATTCTTATAGTTGTCAGGATGAAAATCAAAGAATTGTCAATATTTGGGGGAGGTATGTATACTAAGAATTGAATGTTGTATTCTAAGGAGATATGTGATCCATGTTTGCTTAGGGCGCTGTAACATCAAGGTTGATACAAAGAATATCGTTTGCTTTATCAATTTAGGAATTAAAGTAACTGTTTAGTACAACTGTCTAATACTGTGTCTGAGAGAAAGGAAAGGAGGCAAACCTGACATCGTAAGAACCTATAAGTTTCCAGCGACACAGGTCAATCACTTTTCTAAGGTTCCCTGTTCAATTCTCAAAATAATTTTGTGAGTTACATAGGTAGTGTGATCCTCATTTTATAGTAGGTCAAATAATTTCAGGCTATACAGAGCCTATGATATGACTGTAAGCTCTTCCAGCATAAAGAAGTCACTCTATTAAAAACTGTTTGCCAGATGCTATAACTAGTTTAGCATTTGGCATAGAGTTGAAGCAAAGTAAATTTCATGGATCTAAATAAATAAAACTACAGGAACTGAGCCTTGGAGGGTTAAGTGCACAGAATTAACTGATGAATAAGGAATTGAGATTTGAACTCCAAAATGTCTTTTCACTTTACCAAGTCACAATGTTTATTTACTGCATAAATTAAGAGTTGGTGAGAAAAGGCATCTTCCATTTGTGCATAGGGAATCCTTCACATTTGTTTTTTTAACTATCCTCACTCACACAGGACAAAGAATAGCTCATTTTGAAGTACACAGATATTTTGGCTGCATTGTTTTTCTACTACCTGGTAACTGCCTATAAAATTTTGATTTTTGAGAAACTCTAAAACTGGTTTTAGAGCAGTGTTACCAAGTTAGAGGCCAAATATCTACTAAATAATGTGATGCAATGATTTTAAAATTAATAGCAGATTCTGCAGACTTAAGAAAGTAAACTTTTAACAGCATAAAAAGAAGTAAATACAAATTCTTATGAAAAATATGAAATGGCTGATACATAATCTGAATGGTCAAGGGATATAAACCAACTGAAGGATATTATTCTCATACCGCTTTGGAACATTATATAATGAAAAACATCTCTTTGTGGAGTGTTAAGAACTGAGGTCTTGTACTGTATTTACTACTTAGGAGCTCACACATTAGAACAGCTGGGAAAAGTCGTATTCACTCTGGCATTCTCCTCTTAAAATAAATACATCTCCTTTACATGTTCTACATAACTGTTTTAATAAACAGGTAACGTATTATGTGAGAAGGAATACGCAAGATTCACAGTGCTGTCGGCATGGTGGAGCTTGCTTCTAATCCCGTGCCACATAGACCGTGGCCACGGAGCAGCAGCACCGCCATCCCCAGGAAGTGAACTGGACTGAGGAATCCCAGACCCCACCCAGACCTGCTGAATCAGAATACGCATGTTAACAATCTCATCATCCAATTTCAGGGATGCGTGGCTATCCCAATGATTGATGTGAAACTTTGGTGAACCCATGGCGACTTATTTATATACACATGCACATTATTTGGTGTTACTCTTTAAGAGTAACGTTTAAGTAGGCATTCCCCTACAAATCAAGAGTATGTTAATTTTGTAATTTATTTTTTTGCATCACTGTGGCATATTTTAGACTTCATACTATTGAGTTGCCTTCTAACACTTAGTTTATTTCCCATCCAAACAATATGTAAAATGCACATTGAGATGTGATGATAATAATATCATAATTAGGCAAGAATTTTTTTAAAAAATGCTCGATGCAGAGCTAGTAGTAAGAAACTCGGTAACAATAATTCCAACATAGAAGGGATAAAGATTCCAGAATAGTAATAGTACAAGGGTGTTATTGAATATTCATAAGCACCTACAGCTAATTTTGATGAGATCCTATGTCAGACTGACCTGGAATCTCAGGTGGAAAGCAAAAGCACCCTTTCATTTGTGTCTCTTTATTTTTCACTGTTGTAAGAGTAAAAGCCTCACTGTACACTTTTTCATGGACGGCAGGCAGCCCTGAAACACAAGGAGTGGCAAATCACGTTCACTCAGGATATCAGGAAAGATCACCTCTCAGTTGGTGGAGACAGATTTGAAAAATAAAGATTGTAGATAAGGGCTCAGAATTTTCAAGACAAGAAACGAAAGCTTTAATAAAACTAAACTAAGAATGACCTACTTAAGAAAATCATTTACCTTTCTAATCTGTAAGCACTTAAACAGTTTAGATTTATAGTCTCTAGACATTGTCAAATTTGATTAAACATGTAAGTTCACCTGGAAAAATATTCTTAATTAATTTTATCTATGAAAGAAAAACCTACCGTTCTGCCTGGTTTTGGCAGTCACCTGTGACAGAATTCTGAATCCTTCCCTTTATTTTCAATGCTGTTGATATACTATTGATGCAGCTTTCAGTCATGCTGAACAAACCTTGAGATGTGTGGAAAAACTGAAAATGGCTATTTGAACAAGTAACAAGACCCCGTTTTACTAAGCTAATATTTAAAAGTCGAGAGTCACAGAGAATCAATAGCAATGAGAAAAGATAAGACCATGGAGAAAGTGCTCCATAGAATTCAAAATAGATACTTGCAATCAGTATTCTTATGTATTTAAGTTAGGGCTGTTACACCTACAGAAGGGGTTGGTACAACTAGGAAACAACCATTCGGCAAGGCTGCACCAGTCAGCTCATACATCGGAAATTACTGACCAGCAGAAAACGGAGCCCACACTCAGCACTGCCTTCTGCTTATGATACATAGAGTTAATGCTTTTGATAAACGTCTGAATTTATTTCATTGCTCAATAAGTCAGACAGAATAAATTCTCAACAAGTACTCATTTAAAATAAATTATGACAAGTTGCTCCATAACATCTTGAGAGTTCAGTAGTGAAACAAATAATATCTTTTTTCCCACTGTGACTTTACTTTCAAGGAGGCATGATCACTGAAACGCAGGCTTTAAGATGCATGGCCACTCTTTCCTACTACAATCAAGGCGGTGGATCAGGCATGAGCTTATTTATTAATCTACTAGCCTGGTTGTTTCTCTAATGATCTGTATCTCCTGGAGTGACTCATTTTCTTTCTCTGGGACTCAGTTTTGTTACCCCTAGAATAAGACAGCTGAATTTGAAACAACGAAACAACTTTAAATGAAACCTGAAGAACAAAATAAATGAACAAACAAAACAGAAACAGACTGGTAGACATAGAGAACACACTGATGGTTGACAGAGGGTAGGGGGTTTGGAAGTCTGTGTGAAAAAAGCTGAAGGGATTAAGAAGTACAAATTTGTAGTTACAAAATAGTCATGGGGATGTAAAATAGAGCATAGAGAATATAGTCAACAATATTGTACTAACTACGTATCATGTAGGGTTGGTACTAGACTTATCGGGGATCACATTGTAAATTATGTAAATGTCTAACCACTATGCTGTCTGCCTGACATTAATACAAATGATATTGAATGTCACTCATAATTGAAAAGTAGAAATAAATCATTGAAAAATAAATGCAAAACTTTGATTATGTTATTTTGACTTGCATAACAACCCTGCCCTCCCCAGAACTGTAAATTGGAGCCTCGGGGAATGAACTAAGTTACCTCTAGAGGGAATCAGAGCTGGGAATAAATCCAAGGTCTGCCTGTTACAAGTATATTTATTGCTCTTTCTAACATTGCACCACAGCTTTAAAGGCTCCTCACAGTTCCAAATATTACTCTAACTCAGTTTGTTTTTCTGGCCAAAGAGCTATCAATGGCCATCTTTGGACAGTACTGAGATAGATAGATGGCTGGTATTCTCACCCAGTATAGCCTATGTTAATTTAATTCTTCCAACTATGATGGGAAGTGAATTATCTGCTAACAATACTCAGTTAAGAAGGTTGCCCAGTATCTGGGAAAGAACAGAGATTTCAGAGTCATAATACAAATCAAAGTTCCTATCCCAAAGAATGAGCCTGCTCAGTGCAGAAATTTCCCAGTCTTTGTATTTGCAAAATGACATACTATTCACATATAGTATCTAGAAATATGCACAACTCAAGATATCAATGGAGCCCAATAACTATCTCTGAGATGAATAAAATGCCAGCTCCTTTTCACTCCTTATTTGGCCTGCATACAAAGGACAGCAATCATGCATTATACCACTAGTCAAGATTAATGCTAAGACAAACAAACAAACATACACATGGATTTATTTCATTTGCTATAATTATCTCTGATTTACATAAATTTGTTCTTCCACTTAAGGAACTAAGGACAAATCCCTAAACTGCTACCCTAAATTTTAGGAAAGAGATCAATGATGGGAGAAGTTACTGCACTCAACCCATACTCTTAATACAAATTCGGGACAAAACCATTAATTTACATGAAGCCTATTTGAGCAAGAGCTCTGCAAGTTTGTGATAGACTTAATCCTGCTGACTGTGTAACTCAAGTCGCGAGCAAGTTTACGGTTGGAAAGCCCCAGGGACTAGCTGAGGGCTATGGAAGTGGGTAAAGGGAAAAGGAAGACAGTTGTACTTGACAGGAAGTGTGTGAGGGTCAAGGTCTCAGAAACGATAGTCTTTGTATGGAAGCTCAAAGATCTGGACTTGCTGGTAGAACAGACCTCAACAGCAGCCGTGTCTTATACATTTTTCACAGACCTTATGCAAATTAAGTATCTACCTGTGTAAGAATTCATTAGTGTGCTGAAGGCTCAGAGGAATAGAAAAACAGGTGCATTCATGCTTGATATTTCCATATGTTTGCTATTCCATAGGAGCACAACGAAAGACGAGTTCTATGTTTAATTACCATGTATTGGAGAGCTTTTTGGATTTTTCTCGCCCAACAGTAAAGATAATTGTCATTCAAAACAGGTAAGTGAAATCAAAGTTAGAATAAGGCTATGATAAGTTGCTCGATATTTTTGATATTCCATGTCTACTTAGAAATACTGGCTTTTCACCGAATTAAGATGGTATTCTGATGACAAAATCATTTCTTATTCTCAGAACCACTTTAAATGTATTTACAAATAAGGTAGTAACATGCACTAATAAATATTAACTTAGCTCTATTATTATATGAAGATTGTTGTAGAAGTTGCAAGGGATAAAAAAGACGTATCAGAAGTACTTGCTGACTTTAAGGTGCTCAGACTCTAGTAAAACAGAAGACCCACTAACTACACAAAGATTACATCACACAACTTCCCACCTCCATCCACCTCAATCCTGTTCCCTCCCAGTCTCCCATGTCTTAATCCTTCAAGGCCCACCTTAAATCCTATGAAAAAATTATATTTTGTCAGAAAAAAATATCCCTCCAATTTCACGAAGATCCTTATCTCCACATTTTTACATTACATATAACTTCTAATTTGATATTATCATTATGCAAAACTGCATATCTTTCATTTTTAAAGATATATCTTTTTAAAACAATGAACCAGGAGGATAAAGTTATTCTTTGGGGCTGTCACAAAATAAGAACAAGTCAAATACCAGGAGGGAAAAAAATTAAGCTGACCTTACACATATCCACAGCAACATTCAATTCTAGAAGGCAGTGGAATGAAAGAATAAATCAAGTATCTAATATGAAACCACAGTATTGTTTGAATAGAAATATCAACAAAAAATAATTTTAACATTCAAGAATTCAGGCAACATTATCCCCATGAGTATTTCTTGAGAAAGAATTTTACCCAGCCAAGAGAGAGATTTGGAAAGGCCATGGAAGATCAGTGCTGAAAGCGGAGTCTATTCAGCTGTGGCAGATTTAAACATATGCAAGGATTAAGGCCACAGCAGAGAATGTAAAGGTTGCATGCCCTGACCACAGGTGGGAGAGAATAAGTATGGCCATATTCCCACTTCTAATACTAAAGCATAGTTTTAAATACATCACTGTAAGTCATGGGTTGTATTTAATAGATCAAAGTAAAATACCAAGAAAGATTATGTCATTACCTAAAATCAGGTGGAGGAGTAGAGGAAGGGCAGATACAAAGAAGAAAGATACTAATGCCATCGCTGGCTGTAGTGGAAGATCAGCTGCTATTTAAAGAAAGAGAGGTCTGAGAGTATTCAGAACATAAAATTTATACTAAGTCAAGAATACCAATTTCCCAATTATCACAATCAACACAAACACACCTCAGTAATCCAAAAAAGTACAAAAAGCTTTAAAGACAGAAAAGCATAACATGAAATGATATGATAAAATTAAATTTATATCCTCCCTATCAATAGCTCTAAGAAGGCAGGGCTTCATTTTGTTCATTGCCATGCCCCAGTACCGGAACAGTGTCTGGCTCATGACGGGCATGAAAACAGTTGTTTAAAGAATGAAATGCATATAGGCTAAACTGAGAAAAATTTGCATCAAGAAGCAAAACCCACTCTCTACTAGATAGAAGAAACTCACCTAAAACAAAGGACTTAAGAAAATTTGAAATAAAAACATGGCAAATGTATCAGGCAAATGCAAATAAAGAACAAAACTCATTACATGGACAAGATTGATTTCAAGGCAAAAAATGTTTTTCTGAAGGCAATAAACTGTTATTTACAATAATAAAATAAATATTTAATAAAACCAAGCAGATTAAAGAGCTTTAACTAGATTGACACCAAATAACATACTAGCAACATTCATAAATTTAAGTACCTAATAAATAAAGCAAGCCAAAACAAACCTAAAAATGGGTCTAGTGGCCTTAGAACACTCATAAAAACTGATTTATTTATGCTTACACACTAAATACAAATAAAATCAAAATAGGAGAAAGGGCAAGAAAAAATTTCTCAGATCATACTGTGATAGAATTACAAATTAATAATGAAACCAAAAAACAAAATATATTTTAAAGTATTCTACAATACATCTTCAATAAAAAAAGAGATCAATATCAAAACAACATGGAATTTAGAAACCAGTAATGAAAAGATATTGCTAAGAGCCTAAAGAACAGAGCTCAAAGAAATAAATCATTGCACTAAATATTAATATAAGGAAACAAGAAAATAAATAAATTACACATCAACATTTAGAAATTAGTTAAAAGATTCCTGAACTCTAAGGGAAGCAGAACACAGACTATTAGAAGAATTGAAATAGAAAGTAGTGAATTAGAAAGAAAATGGTAGGACAGTAAAAATACAAAGGCAGATTCTTTAAAAAATAAAATAACATAAATATCTGAATACATTCTTAGCCGCCAACATTCTTGAGCCTCGGCACTCAGGGAAGACCACTCGTTGCCGTGGGGCCTGTGCTGTGTTCTGTTGAGAAGCATCCTCGGCTTCCTCCTCCTACTAGAAGCCAGCAGCCACTCACCCTTCCTCACCGTAACAACCAAAATTGTCTGGGCACATTGCTAATTGTCCTTCTAGAGCCAAAACTTCCCCAATTGAAACAACTCAACTAGACCAATGGAAACTAAAGGAAAAAAGCACAAATGCCTAGTGTAAGAAAGCATAAGGAAGGAATGATCAGTCAGGGGGAAAAAAATCAAAAGAGACCATTTAAATAAACTCTGCAAATTAATATGAAACCTGGATAAAACTGATAATGTTATAGAAAAATAAAATTAAGAAAAATAGAAAATCTAACACATGAATTACCGAAGAAAAAACAAATTTGGCAAAATCTAACCATCTAAAAAAAATCAAAAACAAAAACTGACCCCTGTTATTTAACATTGTCCCATTCTTCTCGATATACTTGGCTATACATTAGACTAAGATGGGGAAAAAATGCTAGGAAAAAGACTTAGGAGATAAAATTAACATTATTATTTAGATGTTGTTTTGTAGCTAATATAATTGTTCACCTAAAAAGGTGAGTTCTACTGAGCAACTATTGAAAGCAATGACAGAATTTATTAAGTTGTCTCAGTGTAAAATTAATAAGGAAATAATTATCCTTTAACACACAAATAACTTCCATCATAAGTCACAATGGAGAAAAAACACAAAATAACTGTGAGTAATACTGATAGTAAAGTTTTAGGATTCTACGTTAAGAAAATATCAAAATGCTTCCTAGGGAAAAGAAAGAATGCCATCTGCTTAAACAGGCAGATTCAGCCTCATAAAAATGTCGACAATCATCTGCACATTAGAAATAATAGTCAATCTGGAAATAAAGTACCAACAGAAAATTTAAAGGAACCGAGAAGGCTTATTGTACAATTCATACAGAAAAAAAAATCAGGAAGAATAGCTAGACAATCATAAAACAGAAGAGTAATTTGTGAGGAGAGAAAGAAGACTTAGTGATATTTAAAGAATAATGTAAAGCCACAATTACTAAATCAGTGCAATACTGGGACTTGAATGGACAAGATAATGAGAGTCTAAAAGTAAAGAAATCCAAATAAGTAAAGAATATGTATATATTTAAGATTATATTTAATATTAATGGGGAAAAATATTGGCAAAACATTACAAAGATCATACACTGTGATCAAGTGGGATTCATCCCAGGGATGCAAGGATGGTACAATATTCACAAATCAATAAATGTAATAAATTACATAAATAAAAGGAAAGGCAAAATCATAAGATCATATCAATAGAT
>PVKM010012020.1:0-32299 GCA_004027735.1 Carollia perspicillata | reverse complement strand
GTTCTCATTACTGCATACTTTTCTCGCACCTGCAGAGAAGGCCCATGCCCTCCCCCTGCGCATGGGAACAACCAGATAATTAGCAGTTGGGAGGTAGCCTGGGCCCAGAACGGCCTTGAGGTTAGAAACCAGGTTTCCACACCACTCTCGCGGTGAGAAACCCTCTCCTTAACCCCTTATGGCCGCTGGGCCCCTACACATCATAGAATTTTTGCTATTCAAAAAACACATAACAAACCTCCACTTATTTATAACTTCTTTGAGGTTCTTTGGTATAGCTTTGTTAATTTTATTATCATCTATTGTTCACATAAACGAAATGCACAGTGTTGAATTCTGTTATTTTGTAGTGCCTGTTTCACTAAGTTCTCATGCTTTCTTTATTTTTTAAATTTTAATTAAATTTATTGAGGTAACATTGGTTACTATCATTATATAAGTTTCAGTGTGGAACTTTATAATACGTCTGTGTACTCCATTGTGTGCTTATCACCCAAAGTCATCTTCCTCCTTTTTAAAGTTGATACTCTTGGGCTTTACACCTAGGCAGTGAGAGCATGTGAAAATCTTAAATGTATATCTGTGTATATGTATAATCAATATGTTATCATTTATTTTGTTCTTTTATTTAATTACATTAGATAATAATTCTGAAACAATGCTTAAATAATGGAGGTGCAACTTACTGTCTTATTCCTGATACTGATGACAAAATCTAATTTTTAGTTTTTAAGGATGCTACTGTCTATTTTTTGGAGTTAATATGGCTTTTATTATTTGAAGGGACCAACCCCTTTCTATTTAATGAGTATTTTTTAAATCAGGGATTGATATTTTTAATCAATTAACTGTTTTGAATCTATAGATCATATAGCTTTTTTTCTTTGACCTATGTATATGGTGAATAAAATTAATATGTTTACTAATTTTGAATCATTCTTACTTTCTTGGAATAAACTATTTTCTTACTGTATTATGTTTTCAAATTGGTAAGTCTACTTGCTAAAATTTTCTTTATAATTTTGAGTCAATTTTTAGCAGTTGTTTTGTGGTAATTTTTTTGTAGTACTGTATTTATCAACTATGGTACTCCAATTTTAGATTGGTACCTAAAAGCAATCAATGTATTCTGAAACTGTGAGATAATTCTAGCCTTTGGTTTAGTAAGCTTAGGTCAATGATTTGAGTGTTGATATATCATGTGTGCATGATTGTGTTGATATATCACATTAGATTAATAAGGCAATTTCTAAGATATTTCCACACAGAATTTTTAAAATTTGCATTTCACATTCATCACGATAATTGTTGTCATCACCATCATTGTCATAACTCTCATGGAGTTTACTATTATATTGTACTAAGCATTTGACATATAAGGTCCTGCATCAAGCCTTACTGGAATTGACCAATCTTAAATGGTTTTGATGAGTTAGCATGAATCAAATCACTAGGCTTTATCAAATCACTAGGCTGAATGAACCTAATAAACTGAGTTTCTGAGAATGCAGACTGATGACCTCACGCTGGAGCAGAAGAACAAAATTCAGCAAGTGAAAGAGTCACCTTAATCAATGTGCCATTTTTATGTGTGGTGTGTAAAGATAACAGACAATTTCCTTCTTCCCTTATCCATGGCAGACAATGATAATCAATCAGGAAGAAAAAGTGTAACTTCAGAATCCTCCTTAACACCGTGATCTAGAACAGTAAACCTTTTTGTTAAATGGGCAGGTAGTAAACATTTTCTGTTTGTGGACAACACAATATCTATTGGCACTACTCATCTCTGCCATTGTAGTGAAATTGGTAGCACAAAATCAGATGTAGACATTATATCAATGAATGGGCATGGCTGTGTTCCAACAATGTATTACTTACAAAACCAGATGGCCAGCCTGTAGGCCATAGTTTGATGACTTCTCATATAAAGAGCCATTTTTACCACATGAGAATTAACCTGTTTGCTATTCTTGGTTTTTGAGGCAGATTTAATATACCTGACCATTTTCATGTTCAATTTAACCACGCAACTCAAGTTAAATGGGTCCTTCGACTTCCAGATCCAGCTGAGCACCTTGCTAATTCTGTTACCTCTGTCAGAGATTTTTTTTTGAACTATCCTGAGCCTCAGTTCAATGCAAGTTTGTGTCTTGGGGGCAAAAAATTCACTGTTACAGAATCCTTAACTTCAATCCATGCATTTGAGTCCTAAAAAGATTAGTAAGTCAACCAATACCATGTCTTAACAATGAGGCAAATAATGATGTTTGTTCTAGAGTCTAATCCAAGTTATCAGAATAGGAATATAATACAAGTGCATATCAAATGCATAAAGAAAATTTGATAAGAAGGCTGAAAAGGAATGATCTGATTTTTTTAATGCATGTATACTTCTGATTGTCAAAATATCCACTAATCAATATGTTCCAAACTTTAATTGATAAAGAAGAAGGTAAATAATTGGCTGAAGATATTTGATATAATTAGTAAATGAGATGTCCTACAACGATAGCACTTTTCTCTCTGGATGACAGGATAAACTTTTATATAGCATTTTAAATTAAATTGTTTGAGTGGAAAATATTTTGTTGTATTTTCAATCTGTTTTCTTCTTAAAATTTGTTATTGAATTTATTGGGGTGACACTGGTTAATAAAATTATATAGGTTTCAGGGGTACAGTTCTGTAATACGTCACTGTATATTCTATTATGCATTCATCACCCCAAGTCAAGTCTCCTTCCATCACCATTTATCCCTCGTGTAGCCTCTTCTACCTCGTCCCACCTGCTTTCCTTCTCCTAATTACCATACTATAGTCTGTATCTATGAGTTTTCTTTTTTTTGCTTAACCCCTTCATCTTTTTCACCCAGTCTCCCAATTTCCTCCCATCTGACCACTGTTTGTCTGTTCTCCATTTATGAGTCTGTTTCTATTTTGTTTGTCAGTGTACTTTGTTCATGTGTTTCTGACTGGCTTATCTCACTTAGCATAATGCTCTCCAGTTCCATCCATGCTGTCGCAAAGGGTAGGAGCTCCTTCTTTCTTTCTGCTGTGTAGCATCCCATCATGTACATGTATCATACTTTTTTTATCCAGTCGTTTACTGAAGGACACTTGCGCTGCTGAGCGGAAAATATTTCCATAAAGATCAACTGTCCTTAATAAACATTATACTTAATAAAGAATACACAACTTGAGAGTTTAATAATGAGTTACAAGTATGTGATTTATTGGCTCAAATGTCATTAGGCCATAATAGAAAATATATTTTTGAATACCTATCTGATTTACTTAGTTTATAATTCTTTTTAAGAAGAAAACAGTTGAATCCCTATAATCTTTGATAAGTATAACTGCATTATTGAACCAAAGTATTCAATATAAAATATTTCCCTCCAAATTTACTTTTTCTTAGTTAAAAAGTACAGTATTGTTTTTTTACTCTTAAACTTTTTAGTAACACTTTGAATATTAAAACAGCTATAACTCTTTGGTTCCTTTTTTATTTTAGCTCAGTTCCTATTTTGTATTAATTCTTTGCTTTGGAAAATAAGGATTAAGACTGCTCATTTGCACAGTATCCTGTCCTTTTCTAAGGAGAAAGCTTATTATGAACAAAACTCCAAAGGTATCGCCATAATGATGAAAGTAAGTTGTTTTGGCAAACAATTAAAAACAATTAGACTTTGTGTCTTTTACTCTTGCTAGGTCTTGGTTTTCGACATTTTCTCTTCTGACTCCTGATTTCATCATGATTCTGGAGTGTGAAAGGTTCTAAACTTGCAATTCCACTGAGCTTATCTCCAGTCCCTAGAGTGAGCTTTGCAGTGCTTTATAGTATAGTGGGAAGCACTAAAGATAAGATGGGTTTCTAATTTTAGACACTTGGGCAAATTTCTTAATGTCTCAGGGCCTGAGTTTTATAGTCTTTTTAAGAACAACACTACCAACCTTGTCTACCACTCCAACTTGTTATATGGTTGACGAAAACTTTGCAAGCTGCGAAACAAACATTTGCAGTGTTTCAATGATTAATAAGGTAAAGCTGTGGGCATTGATAAAAATAACTTACATGGAAATGTATTTTCTGTTCTTTAAAGAGAATCTAACTCTGATAATGAAGGAGACGATGTAGTTAATATGTAGCAAATGGGACAAGTCAAACTCTCTATGAAGGAAAGCAGATTCATTTTTGTAGATCACCAACTGGGCTGTCAATCTCTGTCATTCAAAAGTGTTCTGCTGTGATTCTGTTTTATAGAGGGGTCACAGCATTTATAAGAACAGGGAACCAAGATGAGGCAAAAGCACAATGGGATAAATTATGAAAAGATGAGGAGTCTGAAGAAATCCAAGCCTATTTCAACCTGTCACTGAAATCGTCACAGTGTCTGAGCCTGTTTCAGTAATCTAATGCAGGAGTCAGCTATAGGCTGCTGCCTGTTTTATAAATGCAGTTTTGTTAAAACCAGCCCTGCATATCCGTTTCCATATTGTCTATGGCTGTTTTTGCACAGCCAGAGAAGAGTAGAGGTGTTGCAACAGAAGGTATAGGATCCAGAGGACCTAAAATATTGAATCTCTGGACTTGTACACAAAAGTTTGCCGAGCCCTGCTCTAAGAGAAAAAATATCTCTAAGTGCTGGGCTGGGTGTATAGTAGGCAATGCACACCATTGCTCAATGAGTGAATGTTTTAACTCACAATTTTTAAGGTTTGTTTTCTAAGAACCACTTCCTTCCCCTGCCCTCTGAGAGAGAGAGAGAGAGAGAGAGAGAGAGAGAGAGAGAGAATTCAAGATAGGTGACTAGTAACAATATTACACAGGCCAATAGGCTTTCACGAAAACACATGAGATCAGTAAGCTCAACATTCTAATACCACTAGTTTGAGTTATTGCTGATAGTGAACCTTTTCTTTGCTATAGGACAAACTCCTTGCTTGCTTGTGAATAAACTTTTATAGATATAGCAACATTTGTTCTGAGACTTGCTTTCACTGTTATATTGTGCCACATAACAAAGAAGTAATGAAGAAGGAGATATATACCTACTGAAGTTTAATAGAACACACCCTGTTGATTGCTGAATGACCAAATTGACTGTGGTCTGTTTAACACATGGTTTATATCTGAGAAAGGTGAAAATGGTAACTAACTGTCCAATCATTAAGATTAGATACACAGGAAAAAATAGATATGAAAGTGAGGATCATGAATTTAGAGGACTAGCTTTCAGAATGGAAGGAAAATGTGTTAGTTACTACTCGGGGAACTGACCCTAATCGGCATAGTACAATAACCCCAGTGCAGTGTTTCTGTCCTAGAAGAAAGGAGTAGTACAGCTTTCCTGCTACTCAGCTCACAAAAGATGGACTTTTGAGAATGTTTCAACGGGTCACTTTAGGTTCCAGTAGTCTATCTCACCTCTTTAGATCCCCAAGACAGTGATCATTTGAGTGAATGACTATTATTATAGGATCATAAGGTTGGAGAAGGGGAAAACCTTATTTAGCTTAGTAATGTTCAGGAGCTGTACTGGTCAAAGGTAAATTTTGCTGTGAAAAAAGACTTCATTTTGCAGTTTTCATTATTCCTCCAACTTTCAATTTTGAAGGAATTTAAAACTATTGAAAAGTGGTAAAAGTAGCATGAATAACTCATCTATCCTTCATCTTCAGCATCTTCACCCGAGTCCTCTGTTAACAGTTTGCTTGTTACTCATGGTTCTTTTTCTTTCTCTCTTTCTACATAGAAAGAGAGATAGATGAATATGTATATGGGGAGAGAAAGTTATATAGATCATAGAAAGTTATATCTGTACTATCTACTTAAGTTTTCTCTGAACTATTTGTAATTTATAGGCATCATTCTTCATTTCCCCCTAAACGTTTCACATTTTATTGTGTGGCTTTTATGAACAAAAATATCATCTTATGTAATCACAGTATAATTACCAAAATTGGGATAATTAACACTGATACTATAGTATCATCTAAATTGCATTTGTATTCAAATTACTCCAATTGTTCCAATAATGTCCTTTATAGCAACTTTTTTTCCTGCACAGGATCCAATCTAGGATCAGATTTTGTATTCAGTTGTCATTTTCTTTGGCTCTTTTAATTTGCACAGCTCCTAAGGCTTGCTTTATCTTTCATGGCATTGGCATTTTGAAGAGTTAAGACCAGTTATTTTGCAGAATGTCCTTCAGTTTTGGGTTGTCTAAAATTCCCTCCAGTTATCCATTTTTGGTAGGAATACTACACATGGGACATTGTGGTTTTATTAATGTTTTTATTATTATTAAATAATAACTAATTTATTATTTAATTAGTTTGTATTAGATGTTTTTAAATATTTTATTTATTTATTTTTAGAGAGAGGGGAAGGAAAGGAGAAAGAGTGGGAGAGAAACATCAATGTGTGGTTGCCTCTCATGTGTCTCCTACTGGGAACCTGGCCTGTAACCCAGGCATATGCTCTGACGGGGAATCGAACTGGTGACCCTTTGCTTCACAGGCCCATGCTCAATCCACTGAACTTTACCAGCCAGGGCTAGATGTGTTTTTAATATATCAGGAGGTATGTTTTGTGGGTTTGTTGAATTATTGGTAATGTTGATTTTGATCACTTGGATATGACTGCTATATTCCCATTTCTAATTAATAAGTAATATGGGGGAGACACTTTGAAGATGTTTGAGTATCCTGTTCCTTCTCAAACTTTTATCTATTAGTTTTAGCATCAACTGACATTTTTATTTGAATTAATCATAATTATGATTGCTAAAAAAATCTTGAGTTTTTAATCTGTCATTCTTTTCATATTTATTCATTGATATTCTACACTAAGAAGGCACTATACCTTTCCCCTTCCCTCTCTCTCTCCTGTGACTATGGACCCATAACTTACTTTATTTTAGGGGTTATCATCATTACTGTTGTTATCATCTTTATTATTATTAATATAAAAATGTCCCAGATTTTGCCAGTGCAAGTCCACTAAGGCTAGTATTTATTTCCTTTCAAATTGTTCTCATCATTTTTTGAGAACTTCTTTAACTTTCTGGCACAAAAAGTTGTTGTAGATATGATTTTCCTTGACTTAGCCTTGAAACAAGATGCTTCTTCAAAGAGCTCTCTGTAAAAAGTTTTGATTGTGTGTCAATTACATAGACTTATTTCTTCTAAAACTTCTCTTTCCACTTTTCACCACTGCCTTGTTCTTAATCCCTCATTCCCCTTCTCTGTAGCTGCCACGACTATTTTGTCTACCCTTGTGAATTGGCAGCCATTCTTGCATGCTGCTCAGTTCTACTCTATGTCTGCGAGGGTGGGGGTTTGTCCTGGGAGAAGAGAAAGCAAAAGTAATCATCGTGTATAATTTCATTAGCATTTTATTTGCTCATCATGTCAGGTGTGTTGGTAGTAGTGGTCTCTTGTTTTCTTTCTTTTCCTCTCTCTCATATTTGGGGTTATTACAGAGTTGATAAAATTTCATTCACCTCAGCAATTATACAGAAGGTAAATAGTGTAGAGAAAAAAAAAACATGGAACTAGAATTTAGGAAATCTAATTTATAACATTAACTCTGTGTAGATCTTTGGCAAGTTAGTATGGTTCTCTGATCCTCAGTTTTCTCTCCCTTAAAATGGGAATGATTTCCCTTTCACAGTTATCTCAGAGGTACTGTACATAAGGAATTCTTTTAAGCTGTGAAATATTATCTCTTTGACTCAAATTGGTTTGCCCTTAAAGAGATTAAAGTATTTTATAATGGGAAATAAATAAAAATATTATTATATTAATTCAGTATACTATGATGACAGATTAAGGCTAATATACTTGTAGATGTTGAAACAAACTCAAAGCAGGATTGAAGAATTATTGTTTTCTTTATATATATACATAGGTTTTAATTAAATGGACAAATTATGGTTGTCAAATTTTTATTTGTTTCAATAAGCATATTGTAAAGTAATTTGCCCATACACTGGATTTCATTGCATTAGATATGAGGAAGATTTAGTGATTGTTTAGATTTTACTTTTCACATAATAGGAACTTGTAACTGTTCAATTTATTGAATAAAAGAAGAAATCATATTATGATAAATGTATCACAATATTTTTTTCACTCAAGTAAGAGCCTATTTGTAATACTAAGTGCAAATAATTTGAGACACATGGTTGAGAGACTGAATGCACGAAGGGACAACAACCAGACCTTAGGTAAAAATAAACCCCTGATCTACAACCTCCAGAGCAATGAGTCCAGGAAGCCATACCACAACCTTTGCAGCATTTGGCCCCAAATAGTCAGGACTTGATCGGTAACTGCTGGCTTCCCTAATTTTTGTCCCCACTTGCCACTTAGGACCAAGCAGAGAATGTCAAATATTCTCCCCTAATCTATGCCCTGCTTCTAGTTAGTCTACCTTCATTCCCCTTGCCAACAGCCTGCAATCAGTGCATACCCGAAACCGTCTGTTATTTCACTAGAGAGCAGGGGTGTCAAACTCATTTTCACCGGGGGCCTCACCAGCCTTGCAGTTGACTTCAAAGGGCCAAAATAATTTCAGGGCTGTGTAAATGTAACTACTCCTTCTCCCTAACTGTTAAGGAGTTGAAATTACATTTGACTCTTTGTAGGCAACTGCGAGGCTGATGCAGCCCCTGGTGAAAGTGAGTTTGACACCCCTGCTACAAAGCTTTCCCAGTGCTCGGTTCACCTTTGAGTCTACCAAATGCCAGTGAGAGAAGCTGACTCCCTTGCTATAGTAAACTCTGAATGAATAATGTTTGCTTGCTCTCATCTGGGTGGTATTTGTTTATTTCAACACGACTACCTTTTTTTTTTTTTTTTGACAGATCTTTCAGTAACTTTCCCCATGACCTGTGTTGGAAAGGTCTATGTGAAATTGTAGTTCACAATTATATTGTCATACTTTTTAATCTAGCTTTTTATTGTATCCAGTGAAATCTGCATTATGCTTTTCTGTGAAAACAAAATATTTCTCTATAAATGGTTGTACAGGGATGACAGTCAGGATATGTGGATATAATCAAACCTAAAGTCACCTTTTCTCTTTTCTTCAACCTTGAAAACCAGCCATGTCTTAATATCAATATAATACACCTCAGCTATGTTGGTGTATTCTGAAAGATGGATGACCAGTTAAAGTGATAAGTCCTCTGATAATGAGTTATCTCTGGACTCAGATATTAGCTCACATAGGTAGTGTTCTTTTAGGGATAGTTTCATTAGTCAGAGAACAAGTGGTCACGGCAAGTACTACACTATGGCCACTGGGATCTGGCTGCCAGAAAACAAAAGACAAGCTACCCAAATCACTAAGCATTTCCACACAATATTTCTGGAAAGAGTTGTCAGCAATTAGGAAAGTGCCATCAAATCCATTCTTCTTGTTCACTTTTCCATGATAACCTATTACCACCTCTTACTTCATCCATTCAAATACCACCAGCGTTTAAGATAAAGCTAAATTTTCATTTACCTAATGAAATATTACAAAATCCCATTTGGGCTCAGTGATGGCTTTCTCTTTTTAAAATCTATAGCACTTACAACATTGCCAAATAGCATTCCTACAATCCATTTTGGGACTTCTTGAAGGCAAGGGCAATGTAGGTTTGGCTTTGGATCTCCCAAGGAAATTGCCACCGTTTCCCTGCATGTCCGTTGAGTTAAATGGAAATTTGGGGTAGTTTAATTCCTTGCATTTAACTCTGGCTTATACTTCTGTATGCTTCACAGTGCTCTGGGCGATCATTACTGCAGGGGATGTACTCACTAAAAGGTATTTTTGCTAATTACTAGTGAATATCCACTTTCTTAGGCAGAGCTTAGGGACTAAGAAAATTTGATAGGTAAAAGGTATCACAAACTGACATTCGTAATCATTATACTTGTTGATCTTTATATATGTATGTATTTTAATTGAGTCTAAATTTCTAGTTTTACTCTTTATAGTCCATGGTGGGGCAAAGGAGAAGAATCAAGTGAAATGAGCTGAGAACCAGTCGGCTGACTCTAAGGATCTCATCTTAAAAGTTATTCCTTCTGTTTTGCTCTATTAAATGTGATCTTTGCCATTTGTTCCCTAGACACAGCATCAGTGACTACCGGTTGTTAAGGATAGATATGTTTCCATGTAACATTACTAGTAAAGGTTAGGCACGAGTATATTGATTTCTTTCCTTGTTTTTCACTTTTCTAAGGGAAAGGTAACTGTTTATTTGCAATTTTCACCATTATCCTTTGTCCCGATATGGGGATTCAAAAACAAATTTTCATTGAGGGCAAGGAGAGGACTGGTCATAAGGAAACAAAGAATCAAAATGTATTGAATCCTTAATACATGCAGGCCATTGTGTTTTTTATGTCACAGAACCCTAGTGATAGTCTTGTGAGGTGGAATTTAACGTTTACTTTTTTAAATGGAGAAAACTGATACTCAGAGAGGTTAAACTATATGAAATTTGGTGTTTGCCTTCACTTATTATGCTTAGTTAGATCACATGCATCTTTTAATTAAGATAATAAATTGCTATGAGTAAGTATATTTATGTCTAAAACGTGTGTACATGAAGACTTAGAAATGAACATATTACACAGAATTTCCCTTTTATGAGTTTAATGCTCAATTCAAACAAACAGATGTTTCTTCCTAAATCTCCCAGGCCTAATGAAGAAAAATCAAGAAAATGATTTCCCTGCTTTTCCTTGAGGGCAGTAGTAATTTCTTCATCAGTGATAACTAAGTCAACTTTGAACGGCACCATACAGATCATTATCGCGTGCACACACACACACACACACACACACAAGGACACCTTGCAAGATCGGGCATATAAATAACATGACAGGTTATAATCTCACTAACATACACACAAAACACCATTTTTCACCACGTCTGTTTAACAGGGTTCTAAAAAAGATTTTGGCATTAGGTGGACCACTACCAACAAACTGAGATACACTGCTTCCATATGCCAGAATAGGCAAGACATTTATATTTTAGTGTAGACCCGGCTTACTTATTTAGTGTTAGGCTTTTCAAATGTAAATACATGCCAAGCATGCATGATTAAAGGAGAATAAAATTTAAAGTCTTTGGATTCTAGTCCTTAAATTATTTCAGTATTAGGCATTACTATTTCAGTATTCTTTATCATCTACATCATTTCCCTCTCTTATCCGGCCTCATTATAGTGTTAAGTAAAAGCAAGGTCGATTTATTAGTTTTGTGGCTTTCCACATGGAAAAGTATAAGAGCTGTGGAGCAAAATAAAAATAGAGGAGAATCCATGGCTCCTTCTCTGTAGGGGTTGATAACGATTATGGGGAAATCAAGTGTACTCTGTAGATGCTATGTAAAGTGGAAAATTGAATAAAAACTCATTGCCACATAAATCCAGAATTGGGGCCCTGGCCACTGGGGCTCAGTTGGTTGGAGTGTTGTCCCATAGACTGAAAGGTCACAGGTTCGATCCCCAGTCAGGACACATACCTAGGTTACAGGTTTGATCCCCGGGCAGGGGATGTTGGGGTGTGTGAGAGAGGCAACTGATTCCATGTTTCTTTCTCACATATCAATACTTCTCTCCCTCTCTCTCTCCCTTCCTCCCCCTCTCTCTGTAATCCATAAGCATGTCCTCAGGTGAGGATTAAAAAAAGACATCCAGAAGTGCGGAAGTATAATATGATGTAGAAAGTGAGGAAGGGACTTAATAGAAGCCCTCGAAAGTGAAATATAATGTACTGGTTGTGATCAGGGACTCTTCAGTCAGAAACACCTACATATATGTGACTCATGAGTCCATTTTATATGAACTGTGCCACTGCGGTCAAGTTCCTCAAGTTAGATACACTCACTTTCTTCAAGTACAGGAGGATTTTAATATTGCCTCCTAAGGTTGCTAAGAAGATGAAATAAGATAGTGCATTATAAATGCTTAATTTATGGCACATAGTAAGTAACCTTTCAAGAGGGGTATTGATTATTTTGTTATTGTGCATGTTGAGGGAATAGTACTTGAAATTGATTTTAAAGTTGTCATATATTTATACTAGATGATATCAGATTTGGTGGAATGACAAAAAAGCAGGCAATCATGATTCTGAAGTAGTTTAAGTCTGATATTGGTAGGGAACACTAAATGGGGGAGGCAATTTGACCTAATAACTTATCTTGATAGGGTACTTCATAGTCTGCAAAATAATTTTATTGACATCCTGGCATTGCAGTCTTTCAAACATTTTGTGATGGAAGAACTATGACCTCCAGTTTAGAGATTGGGAAGCTGAACCTCAGACAGGCTGAGTCCCATGTTTAGGAAAAGAGTGTGAATTTGTACCCATGTCTGTCATTCTTTCAACTGAAATACAGTTTGCTCAGTGAATTGTCTGCTGTTTAGTGTCTGGAGATTAAAATGAGTAATTACATGATGGTTTGATTGCCACGGATGAAATATTTGAATTTGCTACAAAAAGCAATGTAGAGTTAAACTAAGTGGAAGGGTGACTTGAGGAAGCCGGACTGACGTTTTGGTCATGTATGCATGAACAAAAACTGTGATAACAGTGTCTCACTTCACGTTTTTCCCTGCAGGATGTCCAGGGTAAGAACTCTGAAATATTTATTGAGTGAAATGTTTGTCAGGAAAATGGATAGTGGTCTATTAAAGTAATCTGATGTGAAGTGGATAGGAGGGTACCATTGGGAACAAAGACAGATGGAATCCAATTGAAAATTTAGATGATGAATAGGAGAAGAAAGGGACAAGGGGAATGCAGGGTTATTAGATGATAAATAACAATTGAACATTTGTTAGAGTTATGCTCCCAATTTCCAAATAATAAATAGAGTATCTATTTTTTTTCGTATTGAAAGGACTAGATCATTGAGTTGAGAAATGTATGTTCCAGAATGTGTTTTTCCTGGTCTGATTCTTTAGTGAGGGGAAGTGGGTGGAAGAGGTGAGTGTCAAGCTGGTTACCCTCAGATAAACTGTAGGAATTCTCCCTTCCACATCACTATCCACTCACTGGGTATTCAGGAACCCATTCATCTCCACCCACCCTTCCCCTCCATTTATGGGAGTGGCCTCAATGGGCAATGAGCCTAGAGTGTGGAACACAGATGAAGAGTCACAGAAAGGGATGGACACCCCAAAGCTCCTTAGCATCAAAGAAGCTCTGTGCTAACTCAAGTGGAGACCAGGTGAGATTAAAGGTAACTGGCTTAATTTGTGGTCCCTTACTCAACTCCCAGGGGACTCTCAGAAGCTAGCACAAATTGTATCCATTTGACGGGGAGGCCAAATGACTTGTGGTCATCAACTGGCTCTGGCATTGGTCTCTTGGATCCAGTTTCCTCTGTGAAGCCCAAGCAACCTTCTTTAAATACTTTCTCTTCTCTTCCTTTCCTTCCTTCCAGCGTGCTCTTGCAAGGACACCTTGAAAAATGTCTCTAATGTGCGAGGAAATTCTGGCTCTTCATTCATCATGATTTTTTATTATTTTAGGTCATTTATAACAGTCTGAATTAAGTGTATTCTCTAGGAGTCCTCATTAAAAAAATTCTGAAAGAAGAATGCCTTCACATGAGAAAATGTCAGACTTTTGATTATATAGGGAATATAATGCTTCCCACAAATGTTGGGGAAATATATAATCATAGGGGCTACAGCACATTATTATGAGAAATGTAATTAAAATTATCTAGTGCAATCATTGTCCTTTTTCTGTGTGCGGAAAGGGGTTGCTGATTTGAAAATAAAATAGACATCAAGTATTTCCTTGTGCTTGCTTTATATAACACTGAGGTTTTAAATAATACATCACTTTATTTAAAATCTATTTACATGGTAATTGCTACTGTGTAAGGTATGAAAGATCACTTCACTGAGCTCAAATCTGGTTTGCAATGCGGGCTTGACATATATTTTATTATTTTTAAAAAAGCCACTTAAATTACCCTTTGTGTATTTCTAAACTATAAATAGCTATTTTTAGAAAAATAATCATGAATTCTAGCTGCTACTAACCTGTTTTGTGATCTTTTGCTTTCTAGATTCAGTTGCCTCTTTGAAATGCCATTTTGCTCCTTTAAAAAAGTAGGCAGCAACAGGAGATTTAAATGCCACCTAAGAGAATGTTATTTTTTAAATCTTATTTTAAGTTTCTTATGTGATAAAACAGACTTTTGAAAGTTCTGTTTTGCACATTTTATCATATATGCCTAAAAGCAATAGCTCTGAAGAAATTTTTAACATTGTTAATTAGTTCCTCATTATTGTGTGTTGGGCAACTCCATGAGGTGGGACCATTGATGGTGGCTCTGGGGGGTTCAGTCCTGTCTCACCACACTGCCTTCTGTTTCTCTCCCTGTCCTCTAGTATTGCTCCTGTAAAATCACCAGTACCCTTTAGTATAGGTTGTTTTTCCTTTTTTAAAAAATTATCTGCTCCTGTCACTGGTGCTCACTGTCGAATGTCTTATGATCTTCACAGAGACCTGGCACAAGAGTAAGGACTAAATCAACACCTGTACAGTAATGTCATGACTGTGATTGGCAGTCTGGAAAAGAGGGTTTTACCCTGATTGCATTAAGAGTAAAATCGAGAAATGTATCTGTTATGGGGAGGACCCAGTGGTTTTACTCAACTTGACCAATGATGACGTCACTTTCTTTGTGTCAGGGTTTTCAGATTGTCTCATTTTACCCTGAATGAGGCAGTCCATGGACCTCTTTTTTTAAACTTTTCTTTCTTTTTTAAAAATATTTTATTTATTTATTTCTAGAGAGACAGGAAGGGAGGGAGAAAGAGAAGGAGAGAAATATCAATGTGTGATTGCTTCTTGCGCACCCACCACTGGGGACCTGGCCCACAATCCAGGCATGTGCCCTGACTGGGACTCGAACCAGCAAGCCTTTGGTTCACAGGCCAGCACTCAATCCCCTGAGCTACTCTAGCCAGGGCTAACTTTTCTTTTTTTATATTCATTACACAGTTTATTGAGAAACGTTATTGAAAAATGGTCTAATAACCTCTTTTAATTTCTGTTTGTACTTCCATTTCAGGTGACCTCATCCGTACTCCTATAGTCAAATATCATCTATATGCCCAATTCCCAAATTTATTCCTCTTCTCACAGTGCTCTCTCTAAAACTTACTCTTACACATCCAACAGTCCTCCCATCATTTTCACTTGAATATTTAAAAGGCATCAAGCTGAAATTCATGACACAATTGTAAAGGTTTGAGTATAAAGGCTACCTATTAATTGAAAATTGAACAGATATAGAAAATAAAAGGACTAATCCACTATAATTGAATGATCATTTTCTGATGCAGGTAGAATTTTGGAAGTTTAACGACTTTATCTTTAGAGTGTGTTTTCCTGCAAATGACAGAAAAGTGAATTTAAAATTGTATAAGAAAAGAATTTTTATTGGCCCTCATATCTGCAAGCATAGAAGTTGGGTGGATTTAGCACAGAATACCACAAAGCTCTAGCTCTGTTTCCATGTTGTAGTTAGCTTAAAGCTTTGCCTTTTATTGTATGTGAGCTCTGTGCTTGGTTTAGTTTCCTTCGTGATGGTAGGGTAACTACCAGCAAGCAGCCACTGGGCTAATATAGTTCCATCTTCATATAGATGAGAGACAAAGAGAGATTGGCTTTCCACGGCTCTCTTTTAAGGGTGAGAAATTTTCTTTCCAGGAACACTCAGGCAAGGCTTTTCTCATATGTCATTGGCCCATAGTAGCTTAGGACAGCCAGCACCTGGATTTTGTTCAGGTATCAGTCCTCTCCTACATAACTTAAGTTCTACTGGGTAAGCTAACTCCTGCCTCAGCTTCTCCTCCTACATAACCCATGTCTTACTAGGTAGGTTAACTCCAACTCCAGCTCCCTAGGTGGGTTTGTATTTGTCTGAGCCACGGCAACATCCATTCCTCTGCCAGTAACTTGGTTCTGAAATCCTGGCTTAAGTCAATCAGCATGTGACATCATCTTAGACACTAAGGACATAGTTCATTATTACAAAAGGAAGAACATATGTTTCACACTTTGCAGAAAGTAAACAATGCCTGAAAGTGAATGGCTGGAAGTGAATAAGAAGGTATATCACCCAGGTAGCTAGCTCTAAAGGGCTTCTACTCAGAATCCTTTTTGGAATCCAGAGGCAAGCTAGCCACTGGGCAAAGCTTACCCCATCAGGAATGCATTGCTGGGAGACTTGCTGGGAAATTCTGCCAGAGTAAGACACTGATCCAGGTTTTCGGAGACCTAAAGATTAAACAATTTATGAGGGGACAATTTCATTAAAAATAATACAAAAGTGTGTGTACAACAGTAGGTGAAAAGCTTTAAATGAACCCATGCAAGTAATTGCCTCTAAAGCTTAAGCTTTATTAACTTTTCAGTGAAGCCACCTCTCATGGGAACACTACTAAAGATCGTTCCTTCTACCTCATCAGCTCAGGACTTGCAGCAAAATGAGAAAATAAATTCTATATTACTACTTACAGGTGAAATTATTCTAACTGATACAGAGATATGCATGAGAATAGAGTGTTTAGCAATGACTCATATACAGAATGCTTTAGGGTCAGACCTGAGTGCCTCTGTGTTGATATGATTTCTGTTATAAAGGTAGCATATAATGTGCGAGAAAAGGGGAAGCTGTTAGAACACTTCTTAATTGAGTGAAAAGTATCACACATACACTGCAACTGCAATAGTATGAAAATATTAAAGGAATCCATGGTACCCTGGGTATAGTAATAGGGAGTGTGTACTTGTGCTGTTCATATGCCATTCTAGTCTGATGCATTTAAAAAAATTATTGGCAGAAAAATTTTGTGAAATAAATTTTCTCACATGCAGATTTTATGATACATCATTAGTTGTCTTTATAATTAAATTTCATATGTAAGCATTTATAAACAAAATAATTTTACCCATTTTTGGAACTTTAAAAATGAAAACATGTTGAATGTATTCTTTTATGTCATGCTTCTTTCACTCAGAATTATTTTCATAGGATTAGTCCTTTTTTACAGATTTATCAAGGAATTTTCACAATCTCTAAAAGCAACTTTCTTTTTGTATGATTGGTTTAATAAGTAATCAGGGATTAGAGCCTAGTATTAAATACATAATTCTTGTGTTTCACTCTAACTCCAGTAAGTGGAGCCTGATATATAAATCTAGTAAGAAAATTATCAAAAGCAAACAGGATTAGAAAGTTTCTTTTTAAAAATAAAAATATTTTATTTATTTATTTTTAGAGAAAGGGGAAGGAAGGAAGAGCGGGAAAGAAACATCAACGTGTGGTTGCCTCTCATGCACCCCCTACTGGGGATCTGGCCCAGAAAGTTTCTACAGAAAAGCAATTTATGTTTCCATGGAAAACTGTACATTGTAGAACATACTTCTGGTTTATCTGATTGTAGCCTTATTCCTTACCTTGGAGCCACTTTACAACCTTTTCAGATGTAGATAACTGATGCACATATAAATTTTGTTTTCTCCTAGAGAGATTTAATTAACATCCCCCAACACCTCACCGCCCTAATCCTAGAAAAACTAGCTTTGCCTCCACTAACAATTCAGTTCCTCTCTACCACATAGATTTGTGCTTTTTGATTTTTCTTTTGAGCAAGTTGTAACATCTGCCTGATTCCCTCATATGAGTAAACTAACATCTTTACCATGTGTTCTTTTTTATGTCCATGTGGGAGTTATGATTTTACCTTTTCTGACCTTTATCTTTTAACATAATCAAACAAACAAAAAGCATTCACTTTAACATTGTGAAGAGGGGATAATTTTATAGAGCACTCACCTTTGCTAAGACTTGAGAACGTCCTCATCTTTGCCTGAGGACTACTGCTTTAGGGAAGGTCGTACCTTTCTAAGGAGCAGAAACTTAGTGTTCGAATCTCATGCTTCGTAGAGCAGTGTCTTCCACTCATTGAATGAATGGAATACTGTTAACAACCATGCTCTCGAAAGCCAACATGGCTTTTCTGATCAAAGCTGTAACTCCAACAGTTAGTGTAGATAAAATACTGCCCTATAACTTCCTGGTAAGATCCTCTTTCATCATCACCCAACCAGAACTGGCTCCAAATATTATTGAATAGGTTTATTGGCATATTAAGAAAGGTGTTTCTTGACATCTTCATGTACAGACCTTTGATATCCAATGATAGGGGGGAAAAACTCCATGTAACTTCAACATTTCAATAGGACCAAAAAAAAAAAAAAGCAATTAGAATCCTTAGTCTGCTGATCTTACTTAGAAAGACTCAGCATGTTGCCCTGAAGTCACTTCAGTGAAGGAGGGTTTTACAAAGTTGTTAATTAATCTAGGGCTGGCACCCTTTGGGAAGGATACCAGAAAATTGGAACAAAAAAAGAGGTGCAGCTTACGTCACAGCAGGAAATAAGGGACCTTTTAATTGGATTAAATCACATCGCCACAAAATTTATGGATCCTGGCCACTACAGTCAAAGAGGTGAGAAAATTCCAAATTAACTCATTAGGCTGTTGGGAGGGGTAAAACTCACCATTCACTTCGAAATTTCAAAAACAAGCTTCATTAACACAAAGGCATAAATAGAAGCCATGACAAAGAGAAGTTCTGGGAGTTTTGTGACTAAGCCCAAGCTGTCCATTATGTCCTGAAACTACACATGTAGGCTGGTTAGAATCTCTGAGAACATTTGTAGTGAGAAATTTCTCATGGAAGTACAAAAATAAAATACAATCTATTGTATATGTGTTCATAAAGGACAAATTTAATTTGGGTATAAAATATGTATTGTACATAGGTATTAAAAACAAGATAATCCACACATGAATCTTATATTTCATTCATCATTAAAATTGTTGAGAAGATCTTTGACAGAAAAACTATGGAGTATTACTATGAATCCTTATAATCATCTCAAACTTAAAAAATATACTTATATTAAAGATCATATAGAATTGTAAATTTCTAATTTATTTATCCAGAAAACACCTTGGAAATTTTTAAAAGGATAAATTATTATTAAACTAATTGTTCTGCAAACAAAGAAATCACAAATTTAATTAACTTATATTGAATCATAACCGAAAAACAGATTTTTAAAAAGCTTATCACTATTTATAGAGGTGGAAAATAATTTAATAGTTTGGGTTATGTACATCCTTATTTCAAGGACTGACAGTTTTTGTTTTGGACTTCCTTGACCTTCTATTTTCTTACTTTTCATCATTCTTCCATGTTCTCCCATATAAAGATAATTTGTCAAATAAACCACTATAAAGATAAATTAATTCAATTAATTTTAATGATAGGTAAATAACATGTGGACCTTGCAGGTGCTTTCTTTTTCTGGGCTGAATGCTGTCTATAATTAGGAACCAGAATGAACTGCAAATTTTAGAAAGACCGAGACCTGGCCTCTAAGGGTAAAATTTCATTTTAGGTGATCTATAAGGTCCATGGAGTGGGCAAAAATGTTCTTCTTCTAGGGTAACAGGCAAATTGTAAAGTAATTTGGCTAAAAAATGTTGTTTGCTAGTAGTTTAGTACAATATTACTATTGCACAAAAAGGAAGTAACTATCTATATGTCTCTGAATTGCCAATTTATATATTTTTTAAGTTTCTATACAATGACTCTCTCATATGAAACCATAAACTTGGTTTTTCTTTGCTAGAAAACCAAAATAAAAGTTTCTTTAGCATTATATCTACATACATGAGTTAAACTATTGTTTCTGTTAACAAGAAAATAACCAACCACACAACACATGGAATTGCAAATCTTGAAAATTGCTCTAAGTAGATGAGAATTTGTGACTAAAGAAATGAGAAGACCTTACAGTGGTGCCCATGGGTAAGCTAATAGTATTTATTAAAGTTATGCTACGTACATGACATAATATTAAGGAATTTATGGTTTTATACTAAGCAGCATCTTCCCAGTCTGACAAAGTAACATATGAAGATTAAATAAGAGCTACAAATCAAATTGCAAGTCAAAAACATTGTGTATTTGTATGACTTTTAACTTTTTAATAGGTAGCAGAGATTGTAAATTAAGACAAAATTGTGGTTTTTATTTTTGGATGTGGGAGAGGAAGTCAATTAAATCTGTACCAGACAGGGCAATTTAATAAGCTACAGAAATTTCATGTCACAACACTGAACTTTCTTTGAGCTCTGTATCTATCAGTTACTTACAGTTTGGAAAGAGGTACAAATAGCTCAGAATCAATGAACAGACCAATAATCTGCTAACCCAGAAGAGCATAATTATATGAGAGATAAGGTTTTCCATTGACACACAAATTCTCCTCCACTAAACATGCATGCAACCTATAAAAAAGAGATAATGACATTTTACTTCATTATTTCATATCTTTTTATAAAGAAATAAATTATAATAGATACAACTTAAGCCTCAAACCCCTCTACTCCCATACCCTCCTTCCCTAAAGTTACCACTGCCCTGAAGTCGGTCTATATTCTATCCAAACATCTGTTCATACTTTGCCTACAAATGTAAGTCACCCAGTTTGTGGTACTTGGTTATGGTAGCTGTAGCAAACTAATAAATCAATAGATGTGAAAACTTGACCCTACCACAAAATAAATCAGTGGACTTTAGTTGGTCATGTAACAGAAGGTACCTTGTCCCCTTATAATGATTTTGTAAAGTTCCAAAATAGCATAAAGTCTTAAGAATATGTTGCAGTCAAGTATTTGGTAACAATTGGGCATGAATATTTCATTAACAAATATTTCAAATAAGAGTACATTTAGTATGCACATATTTAAATTGTTTTCACTTAACCATACATTTGCATTTTGTGTTCTTTGTCACTGACACACATCCAGTCGGAAAAGCTTTTAATGTTTCAGCTATAAACGAAATGTTTTCCAGTGAAGCAGCAGTTTTTCCTCATTAACAGAAAGACTTTTCAAATTTACTTCTTGAACTAAAAATTTTAGAGAAATTGTTAAGTAACCCCAAACTGGAAGTTTATTTCCGGAACAAAAATTAGGCCAAAGTGAAAATAAATTACGCTGAGTGCAATTTAAAAATAATGATAAACATGACGTATAGGGCAATTAAAACAAGTCTGCCATGGGTCAAAATTTGAAAGTTTGTTAAAAATTATCAAAGTAAGAACTTATAGTTACTGATAGATAATTAGGCTAAAATCCAGAAACATTAAAAATTGACTTAAGAAGCATTTTACTTCTAATTACATTAAGCTATAGTAGAACCCTCACTGCCCTAGAGCTAGAGAATGTTTTTCATCCTTGCATTGGGAGATTTCTATTGTATAAATCTTGCTTGTGACTGTTAGATTTGCAAATTGAGGGAATAGTAGGAAGGCGTAAGAGAGATTTCAGTTAACCAACGTGGATGATTCACTTTGGAGGCAGAAAGATCCAGGGTCACATCGCAGCTCAGCCACTTAGAAGCTGCAGACAAATCATTTAAATTTCTCAGGCTCAATCTCAGATAGGCAATCCTGCTTTGGACGACTTTTTAAATTATGACAATTAATGTAAAATGCAAATCACATTTGCAGCCCATATTAGAGGATCAATAAATAATAGTTATTATTATTATTTTAAAAGACTTTATTTATTTATTTATTTTTGGAGAGAAGGAAAGGGAGGGAGAAAAAGAGGAAGAGAGTCACTGATGTGCAAGAGACACATTGATTGGTTGCTTCTCATATGCCCCCCTACTGGAGACCTGGCCTGCAATCCAGGCAGGTGCCCTGACCGGGAATCAAACTTGCAACCTTTCGGTTCGCAGGCTGGCACGAAATCCACTGAGCCATACCAGTTGGGGCTTATTGTTGCTCTAAAGTTGATCTGTCTTCCAACAAAAGCTAATGCTATAATCCTTCCTTTTCCCCCATCTTGCTATAACTAACTAAATTTGACATTCACTTTTCTTCCTATTTGTAAACTTTCTACTCATAATTTAAAAGATGAAAGGAATAATGACTCCAGTGGCTTTACCACAAAGGTAGTGTGGAGCCTGAATCATGGTCCTTAAATATGCCCCTGTCTTAATCTGTCTTAATTTGAATATGTTACCTTATATGTCAAAAGAGGCTTTGCAGACCTGATTAAGTTAAGGGTTTTGAGAAGCAGAAATTATCCTGAAGTACCCCAGAGTGGTCTGATGTACTCACGTGAATATTTATCAGAAGAATACAGGAGTCAGATTCAGAGGACAAAGTGATATGATGATGAAAGCAAAGGTTGGAGTGACGTGCCTTGAAGATGGAGGAAGGGGCCAGAAGCCAATGAATATAGGCAGTCACCAGAAGCTAAGAAAGGCAAGGAAATAGATTGTCCCTCAGAACCTCCAGAAGGGACCAGCCCTGCCAACACCTTGGCTTTAGTTCATCAAAACTTATTTCAGACTCTGAACTACAGACTGTATGAGAATAAAAACCGCTAAGCTTGTGGTAACTTGTTATGGTTGGCAACAAGAAACTAAGCTTTTTGAGGTCTGTACCTGTTAGCTACAGTTATATAATAAGCACTTCTAAATTGCAGCAGTTTTTTAAAAAACAAGCATTTATTTAGCTTACAAATCTTTGGATCAGCTGAGGGGTTCTGCTGATCTGGTCTGAGACTGGCTGATCTCAGATGGGCTTACTCATGCATCTCAGGTTACATTGTCAGATCTGCTGTGTGCTGGCTGGTCAAGGGAAGACTCGGCTATGGAGAGCTATCCCAAGCTTGTTCAGATGGTGGATGGGCAGATTCCCATGAGAAAGAACAAAGAAGGATGCTTGACCTTTTGACACTTACATTCATAATTGACACAGCGTCAATTACACTCGACTGGCCAAGGCAGGTCATAAGGCTAGCCCAGGTTATAGTGGTTAGTGAAATAGATTTCACCTTTTAAAAACATTCTCACCCAAGGATATGTTCATTGATTTCAGAGAGGAAAGGAGAGAGAGAGAGAGACACAAACATTGATGTCAGAAACATTGATCAGTTGCTTCCCCTATGTACCAAGGATCAAACTGCTACCTAGGTATGTGCCCTGACCGGGATTTGAACCTACAAACTTTTTCGTGTATGGTATGATGCTCCAACTAACTGAGCCACTAAGCCAAGTCTCGATTTCACTTCTTAATGGAAGAAGCTGCAGAGATATACTGTAAAAGGTATAGAAATAAAAGTAAAGAATTTGAGAAATTTATGCAATTAATGTACCACATAACCACTGCTGGAAAAATATGTATCTTGGTTTCCCCCTCATTCCTCAGCTCCTGCATTTAGCCATCCCCTCAACCATCTTATAATTTTCTCTTTCTGCATAATACCCATATGCTGACAAGCTTCTAATAATATACTATAGGCTGGCTATTACAGTCAAACTTTGGTTCTCGAACAATTTGGTTCTTGACCAAGTTGTTCATGGAAAAAATGTCTTGGTTGTCTAACACAACCTTGGGTCTTGATTCTCTCCCCAACAACCCCTTCATGCTGATACCTGTGTGATCAGTCATGTCTCTCAGGTGACAAAGGAGATTTGGTTTTTGAAGAAATCACTTCTCGAACAGTTTTCTGTAATGAATTAAGTTCGAGAACCGAGGTTCCATTGTAGTTTTGAAAAGATCTGATCAATTAATTCACTTAGCACTCATAGTGATTTCCCTAGTGAAATTTGCCCCCTGCCCCCATTTATAGTGACCTTTTAATGGCAACGTATCTAACAATGTTCACCAGATTTCTTTTTAACTATGTGGTTCTGGTTCAACAAGCCCTGCCCATGTGGAATTACTAATGGGATGTTGTCTCAAGATTTTTGGGAATTCCTCTAACACAGCTTAGCTGAGGACAAAAATGGCCATGTGATGCATGCTGCTTTTTCTTTCCTTTCTGTTTCATTATTATCCAGGTGTTACTTGAAACAATGGTGTAGGCAACATATGTGGATGCCTACAAGAGTGAAAGAAGTTATTAAGGCTGTGTCATTCAAGTTCCAGATTCCAGATTGGTTGGTGTGGCAGCTGTGACTTGATCAACTGTGAAGTTTGTTTCTCTCGGAAAGCCTTGACACTGCCAACAACTATTTAAGAGTCACATGGGTTACTTTTTAAAAATTATTTTTTATTGTTGTTCTTCTAATATCTCATCAATTCTAGAAAATGAATGATGAGGGAATGGATGAAGCTCATTATTGTCCTTGCAAATGTTGAAATCTACCCCCCTGAAATTTCTGTCTCCTAGTAAAACTTAAATAATCTGTTGAATCAACCTTGAAATTCTCTATTCTTCTCTATTCTCATTGCCACTTTCTTAGTTCAGTTTGCTATCACTTTTTAAAATTTTATGTTTAAATTGACATCATTAAAATTAACATTTATAATATATAATTCTACAAATTTAAGCCATATATAGATTTGTGTAACCACCACCATAGTCAGAAAATAAAACAGTTCCATCTGTGCCTGAATATTTAAAGCAGCTCTATTCATAATCTCCCAAACCTGAAAGGAACCCAATTGCCCTTTGATGGGTAAATGCATATACAAATTGTGGTACATCTGTACAATGAAGTACTACTCTGTAATAAAAAGGATGCAACTACTGATACAAGCTGCAATTTTTCTGACTCTCACAACAATATGCTGAGTAAAAGAGGCTAGTCTCAGAAGGTTGCATGTTGTACCATTTCACTTAAATAATATTATCCCTCTTTACTCGAACTTTCCAGTCCCTTCCCAATCAGTTCAAGTCCAGTGTTGCTCCAGTTCCTAATGGAGCTTCAGGCCCTTTTGCTTACTTCAGTGATTCTGCAAATTCTGGTATATGATTTAGAAAGTTCTTTATGATATATGCTTGCTTAATTCTCCAGCCTAATCCTCTGCCTCACTCATCTAATGACCAATGTTCTACTAGTCATCACCATATTATTACAGTCCCTTGAATGCATCATCATCAGCCGTTCCTCTGTGTTCTTTCCTTTTTGTCTGAAAATCCCTACACCTCCCCATTCATATCTCATTGTCCTTAGCATTTAAAAGTTCTAAGTCAAGCATTGGAGAAACAAGTCTTCTGAAAAAAAAAAAAAAGTCAGCGATTTCTTCCAAGGAAATAATGGGAAGCTTCAAGTGTCTCAGGTTGTGCCTGTGGTGATAGAGGTGGTTAAAAAGGGAGGCTGCCTATGAATCCATTAAAGTGATTTGGAAGGGGCAGGACTGGCAGGTGTGAAGCCTCTCTAAGGCAAAGTGAATTTCAGCTTTTTCATTTAAAGCTTCTAGAGATCACAGTTTAGGTCTCTGCCCACATTTGCAAATGGAATACACCGAGGAGACATAAACACTTACTGAAACCCTTGTAGGAGCACATTTTGCCTGCCAGCAACTCTTTGCCAAGCAAACATTTTGAAAACACTTGGACGATCCTGGCTGCCCCAGTGTTTTCATAAATATTTTCATCCGGCAGTCACAGAAACCTTGCGGAAGAGAGTGGTCAACAGGAAATCTTGAAATGGAAGAGGTTCAGTGAGCAGCTGCTGAGTTGTGAAAATATATGCAAAAGCATATGGCTGTCTTTAGGGCCTTAAGGCAACATTTTAAAGTTTTAAATTTTTTACCCTGCAAAGATCAAAACATATGATTCCATTTCAGAAGGTTTCCTTGTAAACAAACTCTTTACTTTCTAAAAGAGTGCATAAATGTTTAGCATGACATAAATATTTATCTAAAACTATATTTTATTGAGAAATAAACATTTTAGTATAATTTGACCTATTGGTCATGATGGATTTCTGATTATCTCCTTGGCATTTTTGCCATCTTATGTGTCCGCTTTTATTTGGGAAGATGTAACATTTAATTTTCTACCATTTAAGCTGAATTGCAGAAGGATATGCAGGTGAAAAGCATTCAGAATTTGATGCTGGTGCAGAATGCTGCAATTTGCTTACTTGAGTATAAATGCTGAGCTTTCAATACTTCTATGTAGTCAGCTATGTTTTGCATTTAATTCAGGTATTGAATTATATCTAAAAATATCTCCACTGTAAGGTCCCAAATCTGCAGGTCGTCCTCCTTCTTATATATTGGAATGATGTTGGTTCAGCCTGTAGGGATAAATCCTGTGCAGTGTGTCCCTTTATATAGGCAAGAAATTCCCCATGGTAATCACTTTGTTCATGTTGGGAAAGGGCAGTTTTTCTGACATGTGCAAGAAATCTTCTCCAGGTATAAGAGAAGTTAAATTATGATAGCTTTTCCCCTCCTGTTTTGTTTAATGCCCTAACCTGAAACACACTGTATGTATAAGGGTCCAACTTTCACTTAGAGTTCAGCACTTCCCTTAGAACACTAGTCCCTTGGGATATTTCCCCCCTTAAAATATTCCAAGACTTGGGCAATTTTGCAACTCTATCATACCTCAGTTACTATAGATTCTCAATTTAATTAACATGTTAAAGCCCTAATTAGTAGTGCAGAAGATAGCTCTTTTTCACCTGTTTGACCCAGTATTTTTCAACTTTACTTGACACTGGAATCAGTTTTTTTTAAAGATTTTATTTATTTATCTTTAGAGGGGAAAGGAAGGAGAGAGGGAGAGAAATATCAGTGTATGGTTGCCTCTCGTGTGTCCCACGCTGGGAACTGGCCTGCAACCCAGGCATGTGCCCTGACTGGGAATCAAACCATGATCCTTTGGTTCGCAAGCCCACACTCAATCCACTTAGCTACACCAGCCAGGGCTGGAATAAATTTTTAACATGTGGCATTTACTACAATTTTAAGAAAAACTTCTTCGGAAATGTGGTTTTAAAACTTTGATGGAATTTTTAATAAGGTGAAACCATCATCTAAATGTCCTCTTCCCAAATGCTAACTTAGTGGCTGTTGCTAGTTCTCTAAAATTAAAAACAACTAAACAAATAAAGAAAACAGAAGAAAATTACTAATCAAAGGGATTACTCTTTTACGTATAATAATGTTAATCATATGTAAGGCTCCTAAGCCACAGGAAACATCATTTGAAAGTAGGCTGGGATATGAAAGTTCTCCCAAACTAGTCCACTTTCTTCAGACATAGGTGGGAAAACAGTGGACATGACAAAGTTAGACAGTGCGCAACAAAGGCAGAACAGGAATTGTCTCCATACCCAATCCCTCATTCTTTTGATTCATAAGATAAAGGTCCTAGATAGATATTTAGAAAACATATTGAATCTTAGTAATTGAACTCCATTCTTGTGACCTTCACAACACAATCTGAACTCTGTGTCTTAAACCTCCAAATAAGGATATATTAACATCTTTTATGTTTCTATTTTATCATCATAGTACATTTCAAAACCATGTATTACCTACTTAGTACAAAAATATATATTTTGTCCTCTGTAGAGATGTCTTAAACTCCATGAAACTTAGCTATATATGGGGTTCTTAACACATTTCTAAGTAAAAATGATTATGTGATCCTTTGTAATTTCTGGTAGAAATTGGATTTTTGTACATTAAAATATATAATTTAGAAATGATTTTTAAAAGGGGGAAGATAACCTCAAACACATCAGTAACAAAGGTGACATTTTGTCAAAATAAAAGGAAAGTGAAGAGAATGAAAATTTAAATCTATGTCTACGATCGAGAAGATAGAAACTTTTTAAGCATTGTAGAGCACCATCACAATTTAAGGCTTGAATGCATATAGCCAAAAATCTCTCAGAGCTAATATGTTCTTCAAAAGTCTTCTGGTCTAAGGACCATGTTGCCAAATTGTGTCGTCAGAAGCTAAATGCACTTGAAAACCAGTGCTGCTCCAACTTCAAGGTGATTTTGGAGTACCTGTGGATCTTGTTAAAATGCAGTTTCTAATATAGAGGTCAGAGGTCCAGCCATTTTTAATAAGCTCCCAAGTGATGCCGAAGCTTCTGGACAACACTTTGAGTAGCAAGACCTAGAAGACAGCTGAAGGGAACAACTGGCCTCAATGAGACTAAAAGAGCTTCATGATCAGCTTGCAAATCTGCAGAGCTCTTCTTAAGGCCAAGTAACAGTTGATGGTTTTCTCAGTCCTTGGTGTTTTGCGAGTCTGCTGACTCCGGGCACCACTGGTAAGTAGAATGTGTGCTGTCCAGGAGAGGGAGGTTTTCTGGCTCTTCACTGTGGCTTGAGGTGCTAGGGAAAAAAAGCAAATCTCCCAGGACCAGAGCCCAGACCACAGCATTGACCTTCCTTTTGGCTAGTAAGTTGTTACTTATGATGTCTGTTCTTCTTCTCTCCAACTAAGTAAGTTTTCTCATTAATATAAATATTTTATTTGTGTGTGGGAGAACATGGAATGGGTTAAATGCTTTTGAAATCTCCCAAGGTTTTGTATGTAAATTCCAGGGAAGGTACACCTCAAGAGGTTTTGAAATTCTGGGAACAGAGGGATGAAAAAAGGGGTAAGGAGGAAGAGATATTTAAAAAGGATTTTTCTTAAATTGCCAAATGGACATAGTGAGATGAATAACTGAAGTCAGAATATAGGTGTTAGGTTGCATGTAGGTTTTCAATGGCAAATGACATGTTTGGTTAGACTTCGTGGCAGGAAATCAGGGATATTCTTGTGGTTTTGATCCTGTGAATTGTGCAGAAACTCCTTAAACAATTTCTGCCTGTTTATTTTATTCTCTACCAAAAGTAGTATGCAAATGGATGGAGTTTTAATTTCCTTTAATGCTCTGGGATATTTGGATAAAAAGGCATCATCAAGTATTTTTATGATTATAAGCTCACACTCATTGCTCTGTGGTAGAATATAATTAGTAGAAAAGAATACTCTCAATAACTCACCTCCAAAATAGCTTTTTTTTTTTCCTTGGAAAATGCTTATTTTCAGTTTGGAATTGAAAATATCAAAATTTAAAAAGGCTCTCCAGCATTCAAATGAAGTAGAATGTGGTTGTTTGCCTTCCCTTTGGTAGGTAGTGTTTGTTATCAGAGACTAAAGGGAGGAGAAAACACTGTGGCATTCCTTACGTAAGGACTGACTCTAACGTAATACTCCCTAGAGCCAATTCTTTGCGAAGTAACCTTGTGCTAAGACATAGGGAGGTGACAGGTGATGGTAGAAATACTTTACAAAAAAGACCCCTCTTCATGTATTTTTACATCTATTGTCTTATTTTTAGCAACCTTCAGTTTCTTGGCTATGTGTTTTCCAAAACATGTTTACCAACTGAAAGCCAGAATTGTGTTTAAAAATATCAGTGTAATATAACTCGGAGCAGCAGTGTTTTGTGCCCTTCCTTTTATGTTGTGTAGAAAAACAGACTTCTGCGGTGAAAGTGTGTTCAAATGAAAGCTTTAAATTGGTGGCTAGTAGCCCAGTTACGGAAAACTTGGCTGCTTGCTGCTCCTTGGTAATGTGTTCTACAGGCTGTTGTTTTCTGCTGATCGCCTATTTACAGTGATTTACTCCAAATATGTGGGTGTCTTAAGTATATGGGTGTTGTCCAAAAAAAAAAAAGAGAGTCAGTTTATTCTAAATGATGAAATGAAAAGCAACACACAATAGCTTCTGTTGATCCCCTACTAATTTTCAAATTGAAAAATGACCTGCCAGAGCGGCTTGGAGGCCAGCAGAGGAAATCAGCTGAAAGGGAGGGAAATGGCTACAAAGAAATGGTCATGTGAAAGGACCCACTGTACATCCACTGTGGACATGACACTGAGTTTCATGATGTGGACAGAGGGGAGAAAGGTAGATAAGACCTGAAGCTTTCAGAAATTTATAAATCTAGTTGGTGAGGCTGAACACCATCCAAATAAAATGATGAGCTCCATTGCAAAGCAGAATAAAAAATGATACTGTACCAACTTAATGTGTTATTAGACACTGGCACAAGACAAAGCAACACTTCTTTCTAAGATTAAAAAATTACTAAAAAAATTACTCAATTAGAGTGAAAAAGTCTGGGGTGATTCTAATTGAGACCTCTTGCTAGTTCATGTAGACCCATGCATCAGCACATTTGAGGTTAATATTTTCAATCATTTTTGAGTTTACATAGAATGTCATAATTCAATATCAAATATTCCATTTTATTAAATACACATTCAGCATGACAAGAATTGTATGAGCTCTTAGAGTTATATGGAAAAATATATGTTTATTGACATTCAGAAGCTCCAAATGTAGGGGGCGAGAGACAGACATGTGAAAATGTAACTGCAAAATAATATGATAATTATTATCATGTGAGACTAAGTAAGCCCTGTCCAGTGTGGCTCAGTGATTTGGGCATTGTTCCATAAAGTAAAAGGTCACCGGCTGGATTCTTGGTTAGGGCACTGCCTGGCTTTCAGTGGGCCCCTGGTTAGGGCGTGTGTGAGAGGCAATGAACTGATGTTTCTCTCCCTCTCTTTCTTCCTCCCTCCCCCTCTCTATAAAAATAAATACAATCTTAAAAAAAATACTTAACAAAATAATATAGGAACATAGAGGACAGTTATCAAGTGCACTTGAATGATCCAGGACGGAATTCTCTGAGGAGGTTACATGAGGGATTTTTGTTAAATGATTGCTGAGATCCAAGTACACTATGAATTGTGATTGTACTGATTTTCTAAAGTCTCCATCAAGAAAGAATTCACATTAGCTCACCATGACATTCACTTAGTGATTATATGCCAGCTTTTGAAAAATATATTTTACCTATTTTTAGAGAGAAACATTGATGTGAGAGAGAAATATCAATCAGTTTGCCTCCCGTATTGTCCTGATTGGGGACGGAACCCACAACCAGGCATGTGCGCCGACTGGGAAGGTGACATTCTGTTTTGTGGGACAATGTTCAACCAAGTGAACCACACTGATCAGGGCTCTATGCTAGATTTGTGTGATCACTTTTATTTTATTTTAAATGATGACAGTTTCTTCATTTAGCTACTGATCCAGAATTTTGTCATGGCTTCAGTTTAACGATATATGTCACTAATGTGAAAACTTACCACTTTTCCAGTTCTAGCCATTTCAAACACCTCATGTATCTTCCTAGGTTCAATGCAGTAAACTGACAATTGTAAGTATGTTCAATAGAAAGGGATTTAATATAGGGATTTACCATAGATGTTTAAAAATACAGGAATTATACCAGTCTGCCACTGGACTCGCCATAGCTGAGATTCAAAGATGGGGAAGATGCCGTTGGTACTATACCTGCTGTGTCACATCTGCCTCATATACCCATGAGTTAATGACTTGTCAGTGGAGCCCTGAGTCAGGCCGCGAACAGACATGTCTTTATGAATATTTTGTAAGCAATGACAGCAGCCACAGCAGGAACATGGCCTCTCAGCCATTTAATCCTTAAAGTGGGTCTCACTGGTGGAAACTAATTACCATTCAGAGACCTAACTTGAACAGTGTATGAGAATGTAATTTCAGTTTTCTGCACCATGGTAGACAAAGGTATACAGAAGGGAATGAGAATAAATGACAGCTAGCAAGCAACTGTATTAATCTCACTTTGATCTCTCGAATATTACTAACACTTTTCTAGAATTCTTTCAGCCTTGACACTACACTATTTAACTATATTTAACATAAATATGTTTTATTAGCGACTAGGTTCTCTCTTACTCATTAAATATGTATTTACTGAAAACTAACTCTGTGCTGGGCTAGATCCCAGATGCTGAGGATACAGCTGCGTACTGAGTAGACTATGGTATCTCTCCTCAAGGAATTTACACTCTATCAGGGATGATAAACTGTAGGGAATAATAATCCTAATATGTATACTTACAATTTTTGTAGGAAAAAGTAGGAGGTAAGATAAGACATCAAAACATGGGAGTGTAATCTTGATTTGGATGATCAAAAGCTTCTGTTTTTCTGAAAAAGTAACATGAACTGAAACCTTTGAAGACAGCCAGGGAGTGAATTGAGGGGAAGAAGGTTTCAGGTCAAGTATATAAGTGCAGAGACTGGAGATGAGAAAGATCATGGAACCTTCATGGGATTGTAAAAAGAGCTGTGGCTAAAGGAGGATGAAGAGGTTTCTTTGGATTGATGAGCTCTGTTTAACTGTAATAAAATATATACAACATGACATTTGTCATCTTAATAATTTTTATATTTAGGACTTCCAGCCAAAATGGAGGTATAGGTAGATATGCTATGCCTCCTCGCACAATCGAAAGGAAGACAACAACAAATTTATAAACAAAAAACAACCAGAACTGA
>PVKM010012019.1:0-32327 GCA_004027735.1 Carollia perspicillata | reverse complement strand
GTCGTGCTGCAGCCTGCAGAGTGGGTCAGGAAGGCTTCCCAGAGGAGGAGGTATTCAAGGTGGGTCTTAAGGAATAAGTAAACCGTAACTCTGTGCAGGTGTTCCAGGCAGAGAAAGGGAGTTCTAGGCAGACAGGGTAGCACGTTCAAGAGTAAGAAAGCCTGAAGAAACGGGGAGTTCAAGGCCCTTGGGTGTATCTGGTGCGGCTGGAGTCCAGAGAGTGTCTACAACTCCTGCGTGCATATGAGTTGCATGGAAATCCTGTGGAAGGCAGACTTTGAGTGGGCTGACCTGGGGCAGGATCTGTGCCTCTGTGTCTGAGTAGCCCCCAGGTGATGCTGCTGCCGCTGGTCTGCTAACCACGCCTGGAACAGCTGGGTGTGATGCTCATGGAGCAGTAATTATTGAACAGCAGTAGCCCAAGTCACACGCTTCCTTGTACGCCAGGCCTGGGTTTGCCCCTCACAGAGCAATCTCAGTTAACTCATACACCGGCCCTAGGCGGGTAGGTAATTAGGGTCATCCTCACTGTGCACTTGAGGAAACTGAGGCACAGGCAGGCTGGTAACTTGGTGAAGCAGGAGCTTGCATTAGAGGTGGGCCTGCATAGAACTGGGCTTGATCTGAAGGCAGGGGGAGGAACCGAAGGGGGTCCCACGGTGAGGGCCTGGGCCAGATGCACCTTTCCCTAGCAGTGGCTCTGGCCAGGTGCCCTCCGCAAGTGAAGCGTCACATGCAGTTGGCTTCTCCCGTGAGCACACCTTCGCTGTCCTGCCCGGTTTGCTTTGAATCCAGCTGCTAACTATACCTCGGTCGTAGCCCTTGTCGTTAGTGTTGTTTCTCTTGGTTGATTTTTAAGTGATTGAGTCAGTTCATAGTATTTGGACTTTTCGAACTTCACCTTAATGCCTAAAAATCAAGATCGAACTTCCTTCTTAATAACACAGCAAATAACCACTCAGTAAAATCGCTCACCGTTCCCAGGGTATGCCCACTTGGAGAAGGCAAATGGCTTTAATTAATCTGCAGTCATTTAAAAAAATTGGAATAACCGTTTTCATTGTCAGAGTTCTGTGCACGTTGTATTTTACCTCTTCCCAGGTTTCAACCAGCTGAACACTTGCGTTATGAGCCGTGTGTCAAGGCCGAATGTTGCGTTTTGAAACTGCGAGTCGAATAGCAATTTAAACTCCTGACTTTCACACCTGCCTGTGAAACTCAGATAAATGAAATGGAAATAACAGGGCTGCCGTGTGAGGAAATACTGACTGTCAGTTCTTGTAGAAATCTTTAAGAGATAACCATTTTGGCATTTATTTATTACACCCCCACCCCCACATACCCACACACACATACACACACACGTTTTTCATTTTTGCCTGCCTTTCACTTTCTTGGTTTGCCCATTGTGACTTCCCGTTACAGATTAGGCTTGTTTGAAACGAACGCCCCTTGAAGAGGCCCTTTTTTGTAATTTTGAAAACGAAACCTACCCCTTCAAAGTGCTTCAGCCTGGCTTGTCCGCCTTCCTGCCTGCGTCAGCAGCTGGTTCTTCTCTCCACTTCCCCATGTCCCCTCTCCCATTGGGCCAGTCCCATCGTGGCTTACTGCTCTGGCCTCTCCTTTCCCTGCTGGCTTTCCAGCCTCCCTGCCCTGCAGAGGCGTCCTTCCTGACCACTCGCCTCAAGAGCCCGAGATCTATTCTTTGCTCTCTGGCTGTGGGGACATGGGGGCGCTGGTGGGTGTCTGCGTGGACGCAGGCTGGCTACCCATGGTTATAACATGGGTTTCTGGCCCAGGAGGACTTAAGGAAGCCTTGCTGACAAAGCTTGCATGCCCTTGGCCCAGTCCCCACACCACTTCCATTGCCTTCTGGAATCCAGGTTAGACTGCTGGCGTATATGCGGCTTGCTCTGAATTAAGCAGTGGTAAAAGGAGGCAGGTCATAAACTCCTCGAGCACAAAGATCACATCTGTTATTTGTATGCTCTGCATCAATACCCACTGGCTTTCTTTTCTTAGCATTAAATTGTGTGTGTGTGTGTTGGGGGGGATAACATTGGTTAATAAGAAATTTCAGGTCTACAGCTTTATACTGTGATATCTGTATGCTCTGTTGTGTGCTCACCGCCCAAGTGTGGGCTCCTGTCATTACGTTTGGTTCTCTTCTTCCTGTTTGTCCTCTGCCTGGCTTTCATTTGTAATAATTGTTATTGTAAAAGATTTCTCTTTTTATAAATACTTGCTCGTTGTAGAAAATTGAAGCCAAAAAAAAAAAAAAAAGACGAAAGAATGGAGGAGAAGGGAGAGAGGAAAAGGAGGAGGAATAGAAGAAAAAGCCTTCGTAACCGTACCAACCTGAACAAGAGCCCCATTAGTTTGTGGGGCGCCAGCTTTCTACCATGTCCTGCATGTGGTTGCACACGTATGGCTTATGTCATACACCCTTTGGCCAGGTTGAGCTTTTCACTTGACACTCTGATTATGTCTCCAAGGCATGAAATCGTCTCCCAGAACATCTTTTCGATGGTGTAGAAAGTCCTTCTGTGTGCACGAACAATGGTGTTATTTGGGCAGCTGTTTCCTGTGGGACACGCGTGCTGTTTCTGATGTTGTGCCTGTGTGGGTGCAGCATGAACGGGAGTGCTCTCCTGGCTGTTGCACAGGCCCGAGACCGTTTCCCAGGACGAGTTCCTTAAAGCAGCGCCCAAGCCAGGCTCGTATTTTATTATTTTTTTAAAGTGTTGATGCATAATCGTGTTTACTTTTGCTTCTCTCTAGACACTACAACAACAGGAGTGCAAACTTCTCTATAGCCGAAAAGAGGGCCAGAGGCAAGAGAATAAAAACAAAAACAGATATAAAAACATCCTGCCCTGTAAGTACCAATATGCTTCGAGGTCACGGTCACTCTGGAGATTTTGATTCCCGGCGTCCCTGTAACTGTTCCTGGGGGCCCCGTGCCCTTCTCAGCAGATCCGAGGCGTTGGCCTCTTTTAATTGTGAGCAGTTTCCAAAATAATCAACTGTGATAGGGACTGACGGCCTCATTCGCCGAGTTCCTGCGATGCTGATTACTGAGTGAAATTGCCTCTAGGAAGTTTTGAGTGTGGCTGTTTCCATCTGTTAATTTTGCCAGCCTCAGAGTGATCGTCTCAAGACTTGCCGTCCCCCCGTCTCCCTGTGTCAGGCCGCGCCAGGAGCCTCAGGGGTCCCGGGCTAGTGTCCTTGTTCTGGAGTGCTGGCTCCCGAGTCTTGTGAAAGGCATGCCTCCTTTCTGAGCCTCTGTTCCCTTATCTGGGGAACAGATGGGCTCTGACAACTGTTCCGCTCCCTGGTGCTGGGAGCTCAGGGGCCTGGGGACTCGTGTGCACAGCCATGCTGCTCAGGAGTACCTCCACTGACACCCACAGGCTGAACGCTGGATAGAACCCAAGGTGAACCGTGGGGAAAGAGAGGCCTGGGAGGATGTAGGCCTGGGATGAGGATCCCAGACGGCACTAAACAGTGTCACAGCTCTCCTCCCCTGAGGGCAGACTGTGTCAAACTCTCAGCCTCCCAATCTCCCTTAATCCATGCCATGTGCACACCAATCGGGTGTCGTTACGGGCTGTTTTATTAGGTTGTGAGTAGGAGTGGGGGGAGAGCTGGCCCAGAGCCCCCAGAGTCACGGCTCTCCGTGCGGGTCTCCAGAGTGGGCCACATCGGGCAAGCACAGTGGGGAAGGAAAGGAGCTCCTTCCCCACTCCTCTTCCTTTATATCCTTTGTTTAAAATGAAAGGAAAAGCTGAAATCTGATGTACAGATTGTTGGCAGTGCACGCATAAAGTATTTACCCAACTTAAAAATAAGGCGTGTTTGTGTATGTAATTGTATGTCTGGGTTTATATTTTGGTGTTCAGACACTGTGTTACTAAAGGTTATTGGGGGGCATGATGAAATCCGGAAAGCATTGCTCTGTGTTTCGTCAATGTACCTGGTGTACACAGGTGTCACTTCCACGTGGAGTATTTGCGATGTGCGTAGGTCGGGATGGGAGAGCGTGCAGGCATTTATAACACTGAGAAAGGGCAGTGAGGACTCGGCAGGGAGTCAGTTTGAGCCACAGCGTGGTCCTGATGACCTTGGGGAAGCCTCATCCTTTTCATGTCCAAGTTTTCATTTCTGCTCAGGGTGCCTCGTGGTGCGCATCAGGAAGACGTGGGGGTGTAGGAGGAGGTCAAGGGAACACGGCACACGGTACCCACAAACGCTGTGGCTGCCCTTCCCTCCCTCAGAGACCCCAGTGAGACTTCTCCTCTGATTGGCAGTGTCTTGCTTTCAAGCTGGGGAACGTTATTTTTGAAGACATGTAACTATGTCACTTATTTCCATTGTAAAATATGTTCCTTAGGATGGGGCACTCGGATTTGTATACCACTTACACAGAATTTGGGCAGCCCATGCATCAGAATCTTGTCTTCTAGATACTCTATTTCATTCTGCTTCATTAAAACCCTTTTTATTATGGAACATGTCCTCTGTGTTCACAAGCAGACAGAATAGTGTGAAGAAGCCATGTGTTCCCATCTCCCAGCGCCGATAATTGTCAGCTCGTGCCCGGGCTTGTCCCCCCTGTGCTCTGTCCACTTCTCCTCTCTCCCCAGATTCCGACTACTTTGAAGCAAATCTCAGGCATTATGTCATTTATCTGTACTTTATTCTTCCTCTTTTATTTTTTTTAAAAAAAGCCTGACTTAAAAAAAGTTTTTAAAAAAGTTTATTATTTATTTTTAGAGAGAGTAGAAGGGAGAAAGAAAGAGAGGCAGCGACACCTCGATGTGTGAGAGAACATGGGTGGGTTGCTTCTGGGCCCACAACCCAGGCATGTCCCTCGGCTGGGAATTGAACTGGCAACCCTTTGGTCCACAGGCTGGTGCTCCGTCCACTGGCCACACCAGCCAGGGCTAAAAAAATAATTTTAGGGTCACTAGAAGTTGTAAAAAATATATCGTAGGTGGCATGTCCCCTCAGCCAGCTTCTCCCGATGACCATACCCTACCCTGCGTTTCCATAGCACACTGTCAGCACCAGGAGAGCGCTGTGTTCCTCTTACAGGTAGCGTTCTGAGGTGTCCCGCGGTATTGAGGTTATTATTGTGCTGACTCAGGATTTAATTTTTCACGTGGTTCTATCACTAAATGAACCAAACTTGGACTAGGTTGAGAAGGAACTGATGCGGACCGCTTTGCCCTCAGAGGGTCTGGGTATTTTTGTGACTGTCGTCTCTTTTCCTTCCAGTCGATCACACCAGGGTTGTCCTACATGATGGCGATCCCAACGAGCCTGTTTCCGATTACATCAACGCAAATATCATCATGGTAAACTGAGCTTTTCCCAGTGTCTTCTGACCACACGTCGCTAGCCTGTTTTTTAGTTTAAGTCCTCTCCTGTGTCCTGAAAGCAACTTTCAAATGTTTGATGTATTTTCCTCCTCAATTTCTAGCCTGAATTTGAAACCAAGTGCAACAATTCAAAGCCCAAAAAGAGTTATATTGCCACACAAGGCTGTCTGCAAAATACGGTGAATGACTTTTGGCGGATGGTGTTTCAGGAGAATTCCCGAGTGATTGTCATGACGACAAAAGAAGTGGAGAGAGGAAAGGTATAGTACACACTCTTCTGATTGGATATTTTAAAATTACTGCTCACATCATGTGGACCATGTCAAGGACGGAATAAACAAATTAAGCTTAAGGGAACCGACCCTCTGGGAAAAAGGGTGTTGAAGAAATTTGATGATGGCGTGTCTTGGTGTAGCGTTCTTCAGGCTTCTTCTCCTTGGGGTTCACTGAGCTTCTCAGATCTGTGGATGCATTTTTTTCAAATTTAGGTAATGTTTACTGTTTCTTTAAATATGTACCCCGACCCCACCCTGTCCTGGGACACCAATTGTGCGTATATTCGGCTGTTTGAAGGTGCCCTACAGCTCACTGAGCCTTTGATCTTCTTCTTTTTTCTTTTTTTTTTAGTTCTCCTTTCCTTCATTTCATTTCTGATAGTTTCTTCGGCAGCGCATAATCTTAGTTCTACTCAGTGTGTCTTTCATTCAGACGTTGTCCTGTTCATCTCTAGAAGTTTCATTAGAGTCTGTTTAATATCTTTGATGTCTTTTCCAATGCGCATCATTCCCTGTACCTGTGGACCCGTGGAATACATTTACAATAACTTTTAATGTCCCTGTGACTAATCCTGTTACATGTGTCATTTCACATTTCCGTTTTTTCAGCTATTGAAGGTGGGAGGGAAGATCCAGCCCTGTTACCGTTTTAGCTGGAAGCAGTGGTCAGAAAGGGCATGTAGGAAGGCCCATCTAGTACTTTCCGGTGAATAGAGGACTAACAAATCAGCGTGATTTCTGGGGTCATGTACCCTGTACTTACCATGACTCTTAAGCATCGAAAAATTAATTTGACTTAAGTGAACAGTGGGTTCCTAAAAATAGTCAAACACAGTTAAGGTTGAAGTTGCCCTCATCGCCTTCCCTTGTTCACCCATTTTAGTCCCCTCCTCCAACATACACGCTGTTTGGTGTGTGTTATTCTGCACTCTTGTCTTGGCATTTACATACGTGCATGTATTAAAGGGGTTACTATAGGCAACATTACATGCCTCCAGAAGGTATCTAGCCCCGTAATATGAAAAAGAGACATTTATCGAAGATACAGAAAACCTTGTACATAGGACAATGATGTGTTAGTCTCCTTCAAATTAGTCCCTTGACACCTCACACAGTTCTCCCAGTTGCCATCAGCTGCCCCGTCGTACATTCCTGAATCTCATTGATGGTCTGAAATCTCTTTCCTTTCAAAGGTGATTTAGTTTTGGGGAAAGGCAGAAGTCGCAGGGTGTCACATCTGGGCTGTAGGGGGCGCTGAGTCACCTGGGTCATTCGACGTTTTGCCAAAAAACCCTGCATGAGACGTGACACATGAGTGGTTGCATTGTTTTGGAGCTGCTGATCACCAGTGGCCCATCGCTGTTAGCCTTCTGAATCATCCAAATAGTTTCCACAGAGGAATGTTCAAGTTTGACGCAAAACCCAATGCAGAATCGTTGCTGTGTTTGCTCAGTCATTTTGAATGCGACATCACACAGGACACATGCTCACTCAGCAGTGCCTACTGCCCCCATGACTGGTGCAGTGAAGTCGTCAGTGTTCACACATGCGCATGCCAGTCCACTCTCCTTGGCTGCCAGGTTACGGTGATGTCGCACAAACCGTTCTCGTTGTCTTAACGATGGCTGGACTTTTTCTGGACAAGCCTTGTATACTCCTTTACATATATGTGTGTACTTACAGAAGTACATAGTACTGTTTTCTGGAAATTAAGGTATGAAATAGTGGTTTCATACAGTAACTTCATTGTGCATCTTGGGTTTTCTTCCCTACTGTGTTCTAACTTCTGTTAGTACATGTTGGTCCATCTCATAGCAATTGCATGATATTTTGTGGTATACACGTATCATAATTTATTTACCATCATGCACTGGGCATTTTTAAGTGTTTCCATCTTTGCCTTTATAAACAGTGCTGAAGTGAACAGCCTTGTTCTTCGTTTTGTGTTTGTGTGGCGAGTGTTTCTCTAGGACAGACTTTGAGAATTGAGAGGTCCCAGTGAGTGCCTGTAGTGAATGGACGCAGGCTCTGCCGAACCGCTTTCCAGGGCGGTTGTCCTGGTGTTCGCTCCCCCTGCCCCCTGCAGCTGCGTGTGCCTGGTACCCGCCTCCCCACGCTCTTCTCGACTCCTCAGGTTTTTAGAAATCGTGACACCCACACTTACAGAGAAGCACACAGAGCTCATTGAGTGAGAGCTCTGCGTATCATCCCAACGTGAGCCCATCCACACAGGTGGTTTTTTTTCATATAGAGAAGTTCTGTGCTTTTGTCTGTGTTCTAGTCAGAGTGCTTTTTTAGATGTACGTGAATTGGCTTCTGTAAAGCAGTTGTGCACATGAGTTAAACCGCAGACAGACGGGCGGTTTGGGATTTTAGCCGTGCTGCCCTACTTTTCTCACAGTTGCGAAGGACAGTGTGGTCCTGTAAGGTTTCCCTTGTTGTCCTGGTAGCTGGTACACTTTACCTTGCCTCATCTGGTCATTGTGAAGCAAAGGTTTCCTGCAGTGACGTTGGCTGTTCAGACACCTTCCTAGTTTCCTCTTCAGGTGAGTGTCCCCTGCCCTTAGGATGATGGAGAGGACATCAGCACCCTCTGTCCCGTGTGCTGCCTGACGGCAGGTAGAGGAGGCCGCCTGTTTCTCAGAGCACTTGGGGGCCATGAAGACGGGGTGCTCGTAGCACTGCCGAGGACTCAGGGTGGGTCCCTTTCAGAAGAGCTGCCTGGAGCTCCAAGAACAGACGCACATGGGGCCAGATCGCGCTGCCCCACCTCCCCACCCCAGTGCGCGCCTGCTTTCCCGTTCCTCCTCCTCACTGTGCGGGTGCGGGGGCTGACGTGGGGGCCCCGTTCCCTCCTCAGGCCTTTCTGACACCCTGTCTGTCAGTGTCGCCCCACCCCGCCCTCTGCACAGAATAAAAACCAGACTCTGATTCCTTTGCATCCCTGGGCTTTAAAAGCTAAAGTGTTAGCCCTCACCATTTAGACTTTTTGTGTGTGTTAAGGTTTACCTCAGAGTGTGGAAAAGCGGGAGGCAGCCTGCAGGAGTCTCCAGCTGTTGAAAGGCAGCTAAAACGTCTCTCGAGTTGTGGTCCGATTTTGTAGTCTCCGAGCCACAGCAGCCCACGGAATCAATTGGCCAGTAACAATAGCCTTGAGTGCAACTGTTATTAAAAGTGTTTATTTGGAGAAAAATACATATCACATCTGTCACAGGGTATTTGGATCTACAAAACACTGCAGGGGAAGCTGAATTCAGAATACTAAACACTGAAAGCCCCCAAGCTGTGCTATGCAGAAAAGTCGCACCATGCATTAAATTCTTCTGTTCAACTTTCTTCCTCCCACGTTTTCCTTTTCTTTCAATGGACCGTGGACTGTGGGGCTAGTCTGCAGCTGCTCTTTTTCTTCTTGTTTTATAACTGGGGATTTCTCTGTCTTCCTAACATACAAGGAGATTTTCTTTTGCTGGTATTTGTGTCTCGGTTGTGGAAAGGGAGTTGCATGGGTGACCCCATCCAGAAAAAAACCAAAACGTAAAGTCGTTCTTTGCCCAGGACACGTCACCACGTACGTGCAGACGCGTCTCATTGAGCAGGACTTCTTCCTCTTCAGGCAGCATGGATGACTTCTCTTGGTGCCATGTTTCCCAGCTGCCTGCTCTGGAGCTGGCAGCTCTTGCATGCGTGGCGTCCCCAGGCACCCAGTTAAGTGGAGGCGACGTGCAGTAGGTAGCAGATGGATCTGGATATAGAAAAAGCAGCTGGTTCAAAACCCCGTCGGCTGCCTTTCTGTGCTGGAGGTATTCACACTTGGGTTAGATAAGGCGCGGAGTCCTCCCACGCTGGGGGAGACAACCAGACTGTCTGGCCTGTTAGGCAGCCCATCCACCTCCGGAGTCCTTGTTTGCCTTCCCTGCGGAGTGACTGGCAGGTCTGTAGAATTCAAAACGCAGTGGTTGCTAGATAGCGCCCTCCACCTGGTCATTCCCTGTCTTTGCATCGTTGATTCTTTGGAAGTAAATAAACAAACACGCACTGACTCTCCTTCGACCTGTGTGTTAATTGGGCAACTTTGTACAGGCGGCTTTTTCTCCCCCTTCTCCCTGCTCCTCCAAGCACCTGTGTTTAAAATTTGAACTCTCCTTTTCTTTGGAAATCCAACAGTTCAGTGTCGGGCGGTTTAACATGTTAGTGGTCACCAAGCCAGCCTTGAACATTTGCTTTCTGCTGGTTTAGGCTTTTCTTTCAGAGTTCACAGGCGTTAACTGTCTTTTTTTTGATCCTTTCCAGAGCAAATGTGTCAAGTACTGGCCTGACGAGTATGCTCTGAAGGAGTACGGGGTCATGCGTGTTAGGAATGTCAAAGAAAGCGCTGCCCATGATTACACGTTACGAGAACTTAAACTTTCCAAGGTTGGACAAGTAAGTATATTGTCGTATTTTAGACTGCGGTAACTGTTCGTGGTGTGTAGCCACCAGTGTCGCGCAGGCGTTTGCATACAGTCGTCCGCTCGCTCACTCCTTGATTCAGCAGCCATTCACCGGGTGCCTTCTGTGTGCCAGGTACTCCCGAGGCACTGCTGGCACGTTGCAGATGCACAGCCTCTGCCCTCGCAGAGCCTCGGGACACAGAAGGTGAAAAGCTGAAGGACCAGCTGAGCTTTCTGACTGTGTTGTCTGCGATGGTGTGCTTGTGAGTGACTGGGTACTTGAGATGGAGTAGACGGTGCGGGGGGGCCTCTCGGAGGAAGCTTGAGCTGAGACCTGACAGTGGAGGAGCCAGGCATCCAGAGCATCAGGAGAAGAGGGTCCCAAGCAGAGGGAGCAGCAAGTGCAAAGGCCCTGAGGCCTATGTAGTGATCACATTTCATAGCCTGAGATCTTAACCACATGTAGTTCAGGTTTGTCCCTGGGGTGACTAACTTTACAGAGCACCGTTAGATTTGGATTCATTTAATTTTATGATTAGAGGGGGGCTTTCTTACTCAAAGCCTTTGGGGACACAAAGATGAATGAAGCAGCCTTAGTCTTCAAGGAATTATTGTACCATCACATAGCAGCGAGAAGCCACGTACACAAATAGCCATGCTCCAGAGGAGACACGGGCTCTCCCCCGCATCTGAAGTGCCACGGTCTTGCCAAGGCTGGGCTTCTTCCAGATACGGCACCAGGGAGACAGCCTTGGGAAGAGACCCGGCCCTCAAGGATGGGCATTTGTTGGGAGAAGGGGGCCTCCCAGGTGGAGGTGTCATCGTGAGCCAGGGCACTGACATACAGACTGCAGGGAAGTGGGGTTTATGAGGGGAAAGGCCAGTGGGGAATCTAGGGAATAAACTTGTGTTGAGACAGGTCGGGACCAAGTCGGGATGGGTCTTACCACCATGTTGAGAAACGTGAACTTTATCTGTCGGTTCGTACAGAACCCATGATGGTGCTTGAGCCAAGTGAACATGCGCAGAGCTGAGTGCCAGGAAGGTGTCTGAGAGCTGAGGGAGTAGGGCGAGGGGTCGGCATGGGGGGAGCCCGATGGCCAGAGTCCTGTCCAGGACCTCTGCAGTGGTCTAGGTCTCGTGGCCTCCTCTCCAAGCATCCCGGAGACCCCAGCAGTTGTTTTGAGTGTTTTTTTCCCTTCTCACATTTCGTTAAAATGCCAGAATAAACTCTGGAAGAAGAGCCACGGATGAGAGAGATGCCTTGGCGTGCAGTCTGGAGGGCGAGGGAGGAATTGAAGACATCGTGGGGCTCTGGGCCCGGGCAGACAGTGGGGCTGCGGTGGAGTTGGAAAAGCAGGAAGAAGGAAGACGTGGGAGATGGAGGGCTCAACCTGTGCGGGCAAACGACGGCAGGGTGGTGGCAGGGCGAGGAGGAAGGGGACCAGCCAGTGGTATCGTGGAGTCAGACAGGAGGGGATTCGGTGGCGGTGTGAATGCCTCTCGGAGGCGAGGGTGGCATTAAGGGTGATGGGCGGAGTGGATCTGAGGAGCGAGGGAGGACGAAGAATAACCTACTGGATGGGTCAAGTTCGAGATGCCTTTGAGACGTCGGAAGGAAGATGCCTGGGAAGTGGGGATGGAGACTGGAGCAGGAAAAGTATGAAATAGTGATTGGGGAGAATAGTAACTTCATTGCCGAGAAATCCAGTAAGCTTCTGGGCAGAGCTGAGGCCCAGCCGAGGTGGCGAACATGCATATTTAGGGACACAGGTCACCTGGCTGTGTGAGCTTTCTCGACACACATCCTGCTCCGTTCCTTCAGCACAAATCAGAGACAGTGGGTGGATGGGTCCATCCAGGCTTGGGGCTTTTCCCGGGGTCACAGCGCATGGGGACTGTGGTATGTGATAGAGAGTGATGGCCAGAACAGTGTGGGGAGTCTGAGCTGAATGGGGTGAAGGGGGCGGGGGCCGGAGGAGGGGCTCAGGGGGTGGGGGTTGGGGTGAGGCTAAAGTGAGCTGGGAACCTCTGAGCTTGTGGTCCAGGGTGGGATGCTGGGACTCCTGATGTCACTGGTGAGGGTGGGGAGTTCTCCTGATGGTGGGGAGAGAGGGTGGAGGTTCAGTCTGTCACATGCGCCCCAGCCAGGGACCTGGCATGTGCTCTGACCAGGAATCTCCACCTTTTGCTTTGCTGGATGACCCTCAACCAACTGAGCCACGCTGGCCAGGGCTCTCTCTCCTTTTTCTAAAACCCTCTATTAAAATGTTTCTTAGCTTGGATTGTCTCCAGATATATAGGAAAGAGGATGTGGTGATGAATAGTGCTGCTCAATGACCTAACCTGGGTGTGCCCAGAACACGATGCTTCTGGGTCATCTGCAGCCTTGGGGCCGTTGTTGGCCTTTATTAGTGATCAGCATCCTCAGAGGAGCCTGCGTGCCGCGTCTCCGCCCATCTGCAGAGCGGCGGCTGTGTGTTTATGGCTCCCGTTTAGTCCTCACGGTGGTATTGTGAGAGAGAGGCTCTTATTCCTGCTGGCAGAGGAGGAATGCAGGCCTAGAGATCTCCAGGCGCCACAGTGAGTGTGCAGGCCGGGGCGTGGGCCTCAGTGCAGCCGTCTGATGGCAGAGCCTGTCTTCCTACCTGCTCTGTACTCAGCGGAAGTTTCCAACATCTCTATACTTCCCTAAACGTGTGTGGCTCGGGAGGGGAGGAGGTCTGGGCACAAAAGGACAAAGGGGAACAAGTGACTTGAGGGAATACCTGTCTTCTCACCTGGTGGGAGGAGAGTCCCTGGTCCCAGAGGCCTCCTGGCCTCCTGGTTTGAGCAGCACGTGGACGAGGAGGATCGGGGACATTGCCTGCCACTGGTGGTTCAGAGGCGGTTCAGGTTGGAGTTCCCTGAAGAACACATTGCTGCACTGGGCATCTGGGTTCCTAGGACAGAGGAAGAGTTGCATCCAGGAATGCCTTGGCAGATCCTAAAGGGGAAGTGGTCCAGGAACTCAGAGGAGGACCTTTGAAGGGAGCGTGAGGGCCTTTGTGTCAGCCAGCTCCCTCAGCTCACGTAAGCTCTTGAGTGGGCAAAGCCAGGCGGTGACTCAGTCCCTTGATTTATTTAATTCTTTTCTGGTTTTTCTTGGCTCTACTCCAGGGCAATACGGAGAGAACCGTCTGGCAATACCACTTTCGGACCTGGCCAGACCACGGTGTGCCCAGTGACCCCGGGGGTGTGCTGGACTTCCTGGAGGAGGTGCACCACAAGCAGGAGAGCATCATGGATGCGGGCCCAGTGGTGGTTCACTGCAGGTGACCAGCCCTTGTGCCCCCTGGCCCCGGCCTGTCCGTCTCCAAATGCCCAGGGCTGCTTCTGACTTCCCCACCCCAAATCCAACTGGGGGAAACTTCATCTCTGTGTGAGGCCTGGATGCACTGCATTAAGGCACACTTGGACCCCAAAGTATATTTCTCATAAATCCTACAGGACTGCCAGGGTCCTGGGGGTGGCGGGAAAGGGGCTAGTGAACACGGTCCTTATTTGCCAGGAGCTCCTGGTCTGGTAATGTTTGCTTGGTTTTCTTTTTCAATAGCGTAATTCAGTGTTCTTCTCTTTGATTGTGATTCTAGTCTGTTCTACTACAGAAATAAGGCATGTTTTCCCCCAACAATATACTTATTTGCTTAAAAGATTAGGACCACCGCCCACCCTCTGGAAGCCAGTCCTGTGGCCTCCGCTGCACAGTTTGTAGGCTGCTGGTGCCCAGGATGGGCTTCCCAGTTACACTGGGGAAAGCTTGGTTTTTTACATCTCATTCATGAGTTGGGCAAGTAGATGTGTATGTAGCTTTATTTGTTCAGTTTTTTTAAAAGCTACCCCTTATTGAGTATTTACTCTGGGCCCAGTGTTTTTCATACATGACTCACATTTGACCCTCATAACAACCCTGTAAGATACATACTGTTACCCCCATTTCACAGATGAGGAAACTGAGGGTTAGAGAAGTTAAGAGACTGTGCCCCAGGCACACTGCGTATTGGAGAAGCTGGACACCCAGTGCAGGTTGGACTGACTCCAGAGCCCTGTGTTCTTAGCAAATTCATTTTCCAGTATAAGTAGACAATCATATTAATGCTCCCAAGGGCAGATATTGGTTCTGCTCTATTAATAGCTTGGCTCTGAGTATAAACCCCCACGAATGACTTTACTGCTATCGCTTTTTGTCCTTCTGCCCACAGTGCTGGCATTGGCCGGACAGGGACGTTCATTGTGATTGATATCCTCATTGACATCATCAGAGAGAAAGGTAGGTCATCCGGAGGGCAGGGAGCGGCAGCTCCTGTTTGTAGCTTATGGATGGAAAGCGCTGGTGAAAATAGCCGTGGGAAGAATATTTGAATGCTAAAAATTTTCACAAAAATCTGGGCTGAAGACTTCAACTTTCAGTATGTTTGCCCGAGAACAGAAGTGATGCTGTTTCAGCTTTTGGCCTAAGATGACACCCAGGATCGGGGATCCCCCTGCTGTGGCCTTTTGGTGACTATGCAGTGGCGTTCTCTGTCCAGCCACCTCATCCTGGCTGATGGTGTGGGGCGTTGGAAAGTGGGGGAACCCTGCTTCCCAAACTTTATCATGTAATCGCCTGGGGTCATCGATATTGATCAGAAGGCCAGTGCCATGGCCCTTGCAACGCATTCGGCAGAACATTAAAGACTAAATTTGCTTTGTGCCTTAGCCTGCCAAAAGTCGTGCATCCAGCCCCTTTCCCCTGGCTCTGCTGTCTCTCCTGATGCTTCGTGGTGCTTGCTCCGTAGGCGTCGACTGTGACATCGATGTTCCCAAAACAATTCAGATGGTGCGGTCTCAGAGGTCAGGGATGGTCCAGACAGAAGCACAGTACCGATTCATCTACATGGCCGTCCAGCATTATATCGAAACACTACAGCGCAGGATCGAAGAAGAGCAGGTACCGAGCCTGGGCGGGCTGGCGTGCCGATTTTCGTTTCCTTTTCTGGGCAGCTGGCGAATGCTCTCCTTTTGATCAGGACAGGCTTGGGTAGGTGACTGGCTTTATTTGGGAATGGGAAATGAGTCCCCCACCAGAAACGGCCTCTCTGCAGATTTCCTTCCTTCATGGCTCTGAATTTTCAGTCCGGAGGAGCCTAGGGAGGGGCGCCATGCTACCTGCCTGGCCTGATGGCCTGGGGAGGGGCCGTGCAGGAAGGGGAGGGTTTCCCAGACTCCCACAGCATGCTCAGACTCAGAGCCTCCGAGTTTCCAGCCTGTTCCAGTTTAATCCAGGCCATATTTATCCTGATTCCATCTCGTAAATGAATGCTTCGCTCTTAATAGCATACAGTGGTTTGAAACACCAATTTGGTCGAGTTGGAAACAGTGAAATTTCCATTTTAATAAGCATGCATAATGAAGAAGAATGTGGCACTGGAGCCTTGCCATTTGAAGCTATTCATAACAGACACAAAGCTGAGTTAATTAGGAATAAGCTGAGATGAGGGAAATGAGGAGACTGCTCTTTTGGGGAACCGTGCTTGTCTCCCTCCCCACCCCCACCCCGGCCCCATGGCTGTGCCGCAGCTGGGGTAGTGTCCCAACGTCAGTGATATTTGCCCACTCTACCCTGTTCACTGCCTTCCGGAGAACTCAGCCTCTCAAAACGGGACCTGCCACCCGACGTGTGGTCGAGCAGGCCAATAGCCGCATTACCAGAGCTCGGTTAGCCAGAGGTGCCTAACTGGTGCGGCAGGTTCTCAGTTCACACCAGAGTACTCAGTAGATTGTCTCCGTGTAGAAAGACGTCCTCAGCAACACTGTATGTCTAGAAATGTAAGCTCCAATGATGAGCAAGCTCCTGGTTTTGAACCTTCTTGCTTTAAATCTGACCGTGTTGTTGTAGGTGCTATGAAATATTTAGGTGGTTACTAATAGGCTATTGTACATTTATCTTCCGGTTTTACTTAATTTGGGCCGGGAATAGTTAACACAGGAAGATGCCCAGAGAAGGACTCCTAAATAGACAGAAAGAGAGTGCAGCCCTGCTGGCGAACTGGACGCTCTTTGGCAATAACTTGAAGCGCATCATGTGGTCTGGGTGGGGAGAGCTGGGGGAAGCGCACTCTGTTTCATTCAGAGGCTTCGGTTTTCCTCCTTATTCTGGAGAATTTAGGGATTTCCCCTCCCAGCTTTTACAGCACTTCCGATGTTCTTATTACCAGATATGGTCTCACTAACCCTAAATCTGAGATTACAGCTTGGATTTACAAACTAAACAAAAATCCTTTTTCACTATCCTGTTTTGGAGGGAAGAAGTAGACAAAAGCAAGACATATTCTCTAATAATTTAAGCATTATGGAACATAGAACATAGAAACTGGCCCTGGCCTGGTAGCTCAGTTGGTTGGAGTGTCGTCCCAATGTGCCAGGGTTGCGGGTTTGATCCCCGGTCAGGGCACATACCAAAATCTACCAAGGAATGCATCAGTAAGTGGGACAACAAATCAGTGTTTCTCTCTCCTTTTTTCTCTCTAAAATTAAACAAAAAAAAGACCTAGGATGTAGAAACTGAGTGTAGACTGTAAATAAAGCCACTGGTAGTCCCACCCAAGAGAGTTGGGATGTGTGCGTCCATGTGTTCATTCGTTCAGCCCGTGAGTGTTTGGTGCCGTGCGTGTGGGCGCTGCACTGTGCACACGGACTACTATGTGGTGTGTGAGCCTCCATGTTTAAAGAAACATGTGTCGGCTTAGATCATTTCTTTTAAAAGTGGAGTCCTGTAATATGTAGCTTTCTGCATTGTATTGTTCGTTTCATTGTAGGAACTTGCTACCTGGTTTTGTGGTCAAGTGAGGAGTACTTTTTCAATTAGCAAAAGGTTAAGGGCAGACTTAAAAACATGAAACCCACCTGATTTTTACATTAAACAAAGGAGCAAAACTCATTTAGGAGCGCTGATTCTATTGAAATACAGGCATTTCCCAAATGACGAAGCTTTAGGAAACGTTGGGAGTGAAAGAATTTGCTAAAGAGGGGAAAATGGAAGAAAGAAAATGAGTCATGGGTGGGGAGTCGTGGGGAAGGAAGTGGGGAAATCGAGACGCCGGCGAGGAGGCCTCGCAGAAACCGGGTGGGAGTCCAGGGGAAATGCAAATGAGGCAGGCCTGAGAACATTCAAGAGCTTTCACAGGCGGTTCTTCTCTCACTCTTTCTGCCATTTCGAAGGAGAGTTCTTTGTTAACTTTCATTTACAGTATGACAGTGTTTGTATTTGCAAAAAAACAGCATGCGGAATTCCCTTCACTCAACTTTCCTGACCACGTTATATATAACACAATTTATTATTCATCCATACTCTCCCCATCTCTCTCTCCCTCTCTCCACAGGCGTAGTAAAGTGATCAAAATCAGGAAATTAATATGACACAGCACTGTTTTCTTCATCTACAGACCATATTCAGGTTTTGCCCATTTGTCCTGACGATGCCCTTTCTGTGGTCCTGGGTCACATGGTGTATTTACCTGTCACAGTGGGAGACAGTTTCTCAGTCTCTGTCTTCCATGCCCCTGCCAGTTTTGAAGAGTTCAGGCCAGTCGTTTGGCAGAAGGCCCCTCCGTTTGGATTTGTGTGGTGGTTTCTCTTGAGGAGGTTCGGGGGGGGGGTGTGTTGACGGGACTGGCACAGACACGTGCGTCCCTCACGCCGGGCCCCCGTCTGCCAATCTGCTTCATTGCTGGCCGGGGTAACTGTGAGCACTTTATGATTAAGGTGTGTGGTTGGTCAGATTTCTTCACTGTCAATTACTGTTTTTCTCTTTTTAGTTAATACCAAGACCATATAAATAACGAATTTTCACCATACTTTTTGCCTACTAATTTAACACCCGTTCATGGCGTGGAAAAATTTCTCCTGGGACAAGTGCCCAGCGGTCATTTTCTCTTCCCATCACCCCCTTTTCATTGATTAGTTGGAAGCCCACTATGAAGGAAAAGCTTTCCCTTCTCCCTTAGTTATTTATTCATTTATTTACTTATGTCAGAATGGCTTATAATCTGTAATTTATTCTGTTGCTCTGGTTGTCCCAAGTTCGGCAAGTGCAAACCCTTTAGGTCGGTTCCCATGTCCTTTAGACATGTCCCCATTTTTTTATCACTAAGGACTTTTTGACACCACAAGACGATACAGGTTCACCTTGTGCGTTCCCAGCCATTTTTCAAAGGAGTCCTGATTCTTTTCATTGAAGAGTCAGTATTTGGAAGCCAAGACCTGGGTACTGAGTGTGCTTGTTTGTGCTGGTGTAGTATTTTCTGAATTGCTAATTAGCTAATTACCACTTGAGTCCAGCTCTCTCTGTAGCCTCCTGGATACATATGCAACTCATTGTCCCTGCTCCCATAGTTTTTTTTAAATACACGTCTCATTTCAGGACAATTTTTAGATTCACAGAAAACTTGCAAAGGTACTAGAGAGAGTTCCTGTTCACCCTTCACCCATTTTCCTTGAATGTTGACATCTTATAAAAACCGTGATACGTCCGTCAAAACTATAAAATTAACACCAATAGTTGCTATCAGTTAAGCTCTACAGTTTTTCCACTAATAACCTTTTTCTGTCCTAGGATCCTCTGATCTGTGATAGTTTCTCAGTCTTTGCTGGTTCTCGTGACTGTGGCACTTTTGAGGAGCACTTGTCAGCTGTCTGTGGTTCTCTTCCCAGACCCTGAGCTGCGGGGTGCTGAGGCTCGGGCAGCGTGCTCTCTGAGTGAGCCGGGTGGTTCTTGCAGTTCTTTGTTCCTGCATTAGAGTAGGTTGCGCTCCCTGCCAGGCAGTGGGCTGGATGCTGGGAATTGATGTAGTCTTGTTTCTGAAATGGAAATAAGCTGGTATGTTTGGAGTGGAGGGAATTAGAGGGGATCATGGGTGTGATGGTGGGATTGGAAAAGTAAGCTCAGACCAAATTTGAGGGGACAGGGATTACAAAGGAGCAACATAAAAAGATCCTCATTTTAAAAAGAGGGTCCAGGCTTGAGGGGGAAGAATGGGTGGGCTCCAGGCCGGAGCAGCTCCAGGAGGACGAGGTAGTGAGTTAATTGCTGATGGTGTGGGTGGGCGAGGCCAGTGGTCACCAAGGAGAGAAGCAGAACCAGGAAGATTTTGTGATCAGTAAGTGGCCAAGGTTGTAGGAGACAGGCCTTTTCACGGTTACCAGACACCAGCTCGTTGGTATTGCCAGTGCTGACCAATTGCACACCCAGGTTTGGTGCTGGTTTCCCCTCCCCCTGTGGTGAATAGAAGTCCCTGCTTGTACGTTGGTGTTTGGCACGGGCACCCATTCGAACATGCGCTGTTTCCTGAGCCCGCCCCACAGGGAACGCAGCACTGCGTGATGGTGGCAGTCGGGCGGATTGGGTCTCTGGAGTTGGTCACTTCTGGGCGAGTTCTATCTGGAGTCCTACCAGATGGAGGTCACACTGTATCTGAGAGGAAATTTACGTTCTACCAGTTTTCTTCACCATGTCCCCCCCCAGAGTATCTGGAGGCAAAAATGAAGTTTTAAAGGTGTTCGGGTCTTTTCTGGGGTGGGGTCAGGGTGTCAGGAAAGACAAGATAAAGCGCCTCATTGGTTCTGATACCTGTGCCACTGTCCTCGTGCCTATGTGCCATTTTTACTTGGAGTGACTATTTCTGGAACTCTTTTCCCACCTGTTTACCTGGAACTCATTACGTGCCAGTGAACGATGAACTGATTAGGTGCTAATACTGCAGAGAAGGTGTGCATCTTCTCTCCGCCCAGAAACAGGTGCATTCGGTTTGCTACAGGAAGTTGTCAGTGTGCAACTCTCTGTGCTTTTGAACTGTGTGTTTCCAGGGTACTTTTCATCCCCATGCTGTATTTATACTGAGGTGAATTCCCTAACATGTGGTCAACATTTTAGTATTCAGGGTCCAACCTGTTTCTCTTTCTCTCTCTGAAATGCCTTTTTTTTGGGCTTTTGTATTCCCTTAAAAAAGTCACATTTCCTCATACATGCAACCTTTACCTTTCAGAAAAGCAAGAGGAAAGGTCACGAGTATACAAACATTAAGTATTCCCTAACGGACCAGACAAGCGGAGATCAGAGCCCCCTCCCGCCCTGTACCCCAACACCCTCCTGTGCAGAGTAAGTAGTAATGAAGGACTTCATTCATTGGAAAAGCTGAATTGCAAGTCTTGGGAGCACTCACCTTTCACTGAATCGTTGCCCAGCCCATTCTGAGTCTGTCAGTGGCTGTCTAAATGTTATTCTACCTAAACTGAAGGCCAATTGCTGCACTGGCTAGGATTACACGGGTTTGTCTTTGTAGCACGTTGAGGTTCTCTCAAAGAAGAATCTGTTTTTTCCTCTGATGGGGCGGGATGGCACCTTCTGCAGAGGTGGATGGCACCCTTGTGATGTATTAACACTCTTTGCTGAGTAAAAGTACGTGAACTGCCCATGGACATGTCAACACACTGTGATCTGCTCATGTGCCACATTCACAGAAACCTGCTGTGGGGTTTGAAGCAGGAGGCAGCAAACTGTAGCCCCCAGGCCAGATCCCGGCCTGTTTCTGTGCAGCTCACGAATGGTTTTCGAAGGGTCATTAACATGCACGTGCACACACACACACACACACACACACACACACACTGAGAATAACGTATGACAGAGGCTGTGTGTGGCTTGTGGAGACTGAGTTATTTACCCTCTGGTTCTTTATAGAAAAACTTGGCCAACTCTCGTTTAAACTAAAGCACGATAGGAAAACATTAGTTAAATTGATTATGTGAATGGTAATTGTTATTATTTTCTGCATATTGTAGTCATTCTGTGGTATAACATTTGCTTTTTTCCTCCCTTAGAGTTTTATCTCTATTTGCTTCTGATACGGATTTAAAACCCCTGCTGACTTGAATACTCTCTCTGAACATTTTCAATAGCATAGATGAAGCTTATATTTATATGTTTTTTCCTATTTAGCACTGAAATGAAATGACACAACAAAAGTATTCTCCCCACCATGCTGCCTCTTCCTTCTGCCACCTTTTCCTTTCCTGGCGGAGAGTGTGTGTTAAATTGCCATCTTCAATCATTTGCAGTGGAACCGGCTCGTCCAGACTCGAGTCCGTGCCAGAAAGCTTCCCCCGACCCACGTGTTGACCCACTGTGTGTTGTTACCAGTGCCTGCCTGCAACGAACGGCTTCTCTGTCTCTGTTCCCACTCTTCCCCACGGAGGGAGCAGCACCAGGACACCAGGGCCCCGAGCCCCTCCTGCTTGTTTCGTGCCGCCCTCTTGGGCCAGCACCCACAGCCGTGGGGTTCCTCATCTTCCCGGCCTGCACGGCTCCACATGCAGAGCTGGGGCTCGGATGCCTTGGCCCCCCTCCCAAGGGCCCCCAACCCCACCACTGAGCTTCATGCTCAACATTCCCCTTTGTGTGGCCAGATTCGGGGTCTGACTGCTCCTATGTGTTACCTGCCATTTTGGGACTCTGGCCCATTCAGACCCTTCTGCTTGAAATTGGAGCTGCTCCGTTCTGTGTGTACATGTCCCACCCTCTTTCAAAGTCTAACTCAGAGGGCTCAGCACACAGTCCTCTCCTGCTCTGCCCGCCTGGAAAACAACTCACTCTTCTCCAAACCCCCCAGAGCAGCGGGGCTCGAGGCTCTTATTTCACTTTAACTTCAGTTACATTGCTGCACGGTCACGTCTTATGTCCTGCCAGCTCCAGGGGGCGGGAACCATGTCTGCACCATAGCTGGTCTCCAAACAATATATCCTACTGTGTGCCTTATAGATGCCACATACAGCATGGTCTGCATTTCTGTTCACGTCCTCTTCCTTTTCATTCCAGAATGAGAGAAGACACTGCCAGAGTCTATGAAAACGTGGGCCTGATGCAGCAGCAGAAGAGCTTCAGATGAGAACGCCCACCAAGACTCCAGCAGTAGGTATTTAAACAGAGGCGCCGTGTCTGCTCGTCATCCATAGCATTTGTGGCCTTTTTGAGCCAGCAGATAAGTTGTGAGCCTCTCAGCAAAGTGTCCACTAATGGAGTTGTGCAAGTCGGCCTCCTTTTTCTTCTCTTTGAGCTTCTTTTTCCCAAAGTAGATCTGTTTTAGAGTTTGTCGAGCATTAAAACCAAATGGAGAGTTAATTCTGTGAAAGACAAGGTCAGCACTTATTATTGAGAAACGGTTGGTATTGGTGATGGACACCAGAGGCCACCGTGCCTGCCGTTTTTATTGGCGCTGACTAATCCAGGCTGTGCTGGGAGGCGATATGTAGGGATCCGGGAACTGTGGGCACAGCTGGGGTCACGGTGCCTCAGTGCTCCTCCCAGGCGGCCTCTGCCTGGCCGTGTGACACAGGGCGCTCGACAGTCCGGGCCTCCGCCTGGCTCCACTCCACCTCCCTGCCAGCTCTAGAGGTGGAAATTCATCTCCCTTGTCCACCTCCTCCCTGTCAATCACCTTTTTAAACAGTGACCCATGTGTGATATGTGTTTTAATAAGTTAGAAACTCATAGTTTTCATTATTTCATGTTGAAATTCTCATTTCAGCGAGTAGTCTACTTAAAAGCTTTAAAGGTATTTTTAAGTGATTTCATGCCTTGCAAACTTTTAGACATGTGCTCCTTAAAAATTCTAATTTATTTCTTCCCCAGATGTGGACTTCAACTTCTCCATGAAAAGATCAAGAACAGGTGCAAGACAGTTGATGTGAAGTGTGAACTTGAAACTTGAAGGCTTGCGTTGTGGTCGACTCCCCTTTGATGAACAGAATGTGAAACCGTTCAAAGACCATTGTCTTCTCACTCAGCAACACCTGCTTCCCGGGTACCGCTTTCCTCAGATGGGAAGTCACCTCTGCAATGTGGACAGCGCCGTACTTTATAGAGTTCTATTTTAGATTGAGGAGGCAGTTCAGTTGTGCTCTCTACTTTGCAGATGGTGATGCTTCGAATCCTAGTTACTGGTGTTTTTTTTTCTTTGTATAACCTTAAAAAATGTAATCTCCCCCCACTTTGTGGGGAGCGATAGGGCAATTGTTAGAGGGAAAAATGGGGAAACTCGAGTGACAGCAGTCTGTGGAAGTGAGAACAGTGTCATTCGCCATCACTAATCAGTAGTGGGTAATCCATTTTGATGGCCTCTTTTCTTGGCTAAATGATAATTAAGCCAGTGCCCCAGGCTGTCAGGAGTTGACTGTCTTCTGCATCGCCATTAAAAAATCATGGGAATTTAGAATTAAAAGGCATGCTTTTTTCTTTGCAGATGACCAATGCCCATTCAGCCTGTTGCCTGAGAAGGTCGTGGTGGGGAAACGTTCACCGTTTATATTTTTTTCATTTGAGTGTTTAGGGAAAATGCATCTGTGACTAACCAGTATCTCGGTTATCAGTTGTTGCTGACAGACCACCTCGGAACATAGTGGCTTACCATAATTCTTCATTTTTTTCCTCACTGTCCTTGAGGCTGGACCGGGCTCAGCCAAGCTGTACGTCTACTCATCTTGCTGGTACCCCTTGCTGGTCGTCAGGTTGGCTGAGACCCTGGGGTGGCTGGGCCTCTCTCCCTGCACATGGTCCTTGGTCACTCCTTCTTCATGTGCTCTTCCCACGTGGCCTCGCCCGCAGGGTGGCTGGACTTCTTGCATGGCAGCTCGGAGCTCCCAAAAGTGTAAGGCAGGAGTGGCAGTCTTCCCTGCGACTTAAAACCTGAACTGTCACCGTGTCACTTCTGCCCTCTATTGATTAGAGCAAGCCACAAGCCCAACACAGATTCAGGAAGAGGGGACTTCACTGGGGCGTGAGGTGGAGGTGTGGGTCATGGGGGGGTCTCCAGTGTAACAAACTGTCAGAACTAGTGCGGGGTGGGGGAGGAAGCTATTATTAGCAGAAGTAGAAGCTGCTAGTGAGTGACCTTGGGAAGCTGGAGCTGCCTGTGATGGCTGGTGTGTAAGCTGGACGTGAGACACAGAGAGAGGGCTTTGCAGATGCTTCCTGCGCCCATTCTGTGGGCTCCGAGCATCTCTTCTGAACCATCACCTGGGAAAACTGGTCTCATAAGGATGGCTGTGTCTGGGGGGGCAGAGCATTTGAAAGCAGCACCCTGTCAGCGTGGCCCCACAGAGGGAGGTGAAGGGACACTTTCTTCACTTGCCGATCTCCTGTGCCGTGGGCTGCGAGGGAAGGAGCTTACATGGCCGCTCGCCGGATGTGGCCTCGGCAGGAGCTCGTTTGGGTTTTCACCAAGCAGTCAGATCGGCTGACCTGCTACCTGAAGTGCCTTCTCCAAAAACACCCCTCTTTGCCCCCGTGTGTTGAATCATCATCCAGCGAGTGCGTTTCCATTCAAGTCTCACTGGGTGACTTTGTGAAGATAATAAAATGCTACGGCATGGCCTCCTTTCTGGAATTCTCCTTGCTCTTGCTCCTGAAAGCGAGGCCTAGATCCAGCCCTGGTGGTAGTTCCCCTCTGAGGTCGTGATCAGGGCAAGCCATGGCTGCCATTTTCACAGACACAACATACAGTGTTCCCTCCACATAACCCTCCTCCCCACACCATCGCACTTAAAATTGCTTCAGAACACAGATGTGGCCTGGAGGTGATTACCTTATAAGAGGAATGCAAATGACTACTGTCTTCTTGCCAAGCCTGCCAAGAGAGAGAGTGAAGTTCAGTATTTGCAACAACGTCCTTGAACCCTGTTCCTTTTATTGCATTGTCACATTGACTAGTCTTCCATTTGGCCTTGATTTCGTAGGAAAGTTTTGACATTAGACTTTAGGGGCAAAGTCTTTCACCAGCATACAAAGGTTTGATATATAAATAAACCTGCTACATTCAGTCTCTGCCTGTAGCTTCAGATTGGTTGTTTTTGCACTTGGAATGGAAAGAGCTGATCGTGGCCAACCCTCTGTGTTACAGGACATTGATTCCATTTAGATTTCCCTCCATGAGGTCAGCAAGCTGTCATATTAGGTCGGGTTTTGCCCAGACAAGGTTACGGTAGTCCCTAAGTCGCTAAGGTTTGTTGTGTGTTTGATGAAAGGGGATCGCAGGTTCTTAGATGAGATTTCTCTCTGTGGGATGGAATCACGCAGGTGAAGATGGGGAGCTTGAGGTGCAGGTTTGAAAAAGTGGAAATGAAGGTTCCAAAGGGGCGGTTTCTGAGGACGTCCAAGGGCCCAGGGCCGGAGCAGTCGGTCACAGCTGAATCAGTCGGTCATTAGCTGGAAAGGAGGAGCGACAGACCAATGTACGTGGTTGGCTTCTGGGTTGCCGCTAGACATAAAATTTGCACAATACCCCATAGCTGGTTGAATATTTTTAAATTATAAGCATAGGATTTTATATTTGGGGGGAAGAAATTATCTGGCACATGGCATTTGGGTTTTTTAAAAAAAGCCACATTTCAGTCTTAATAACTTTTATAGAAAATAAAAACAAAAATACACCTCATACCCCGTGTGTGGTTCTCCTGAAAAGTATGGCCATCTGGTCCATGGAAATCAGTGACTTTTCAAATGTGGTTAAATGGGGTTGAGAACATATATGTATGACTTTTGTGGTGTTTTGCATTCTTTGAGGAGCCCAGTTGCTTTGGAAAAAACAAGAAAATCATGCAGATTATTTTTAGGGGTTATTTTACAGGGGATTTTGCAACTAAGATAAGGTCTCGCATTATTTCTAGTTCAGGGGAGTGTGGAAAGGTGTGCAGTTGTGAAGTGTTTTGCTGCAGCTTGTTAACCCCCAAGGGAAACTTAGACCGTAGACGTAGTACAAACCCGGTGAGGCTAGTTTTCTGTGTGTCGTTGCGGGGATGAGGGTTTATAAAGCAAGCACATGGCACCCCTGATTCTGCAATGCCTTTTTTAGGGTCTCTATTAGCCCTTGATTTTGTTGATTTTTTTCTCCCCTCTTCCTCTTGAAAAATAAGTTCCAAAATATAGTTTATTATATCTTCCATTGGTATAACATTTGCTTCTTTTTCAACTATGGGCAGTTCACTCAGTTGGTTTTAGTGTGGTGTATAACTTTGCTGTCTATCCAGCTAACTTTTACAAGTTTTCATCCTAAACTTCAAATCATGTGATTAATAATTTGCCTGTTTTATTTATGACCTAATTGTGATTCTTTTATTAATAAAGGCTAGTGGGAAAGGATCCTTTATTAAGCTGTTGACTTAGACATGCATTTAATTTTCCAGCAGTATATGAAGTATTGTACCAGAGTATTAAAAGCTATGTAATATTTTATTGATAAATCTATCCTTTAAAAGGAATGTGTGTTAGGGTGTCATCATTTTGATGTGAATCATGTAAATGTTGATAATATGCACTGTTTATTATACATGTAGTGTTCAAGAGATTCACTTAATTGCCTTTTTGCTCACGTACATTATGTAGTCTATTTGCAATTGTTTTTTAAAAAGTGACATTAAAAGAATAGTTTATGTAGAGAAGCTTTAGTGGATGTTAATTGTCTCCCCGCTTATATTTATGGGTGTTAGTTCAACTGTTTTGCTAGCTGCAAAGCCGTATTATCAGAGTAAGAGTGTATTTGTTAACTGTATGGGAACTAAAAATTAGGAATAAAACCGTTTTCTTATATTATGGTATTTGTCATTCACTTCATCAGACATGTGCAGGAAAAACTGGGACTACGGGTCACTCACTTCTTACACCGGCAAAATGCTAACGGCAGCCCTTATCTAGAAGGTAAATTGGAATATAGACTGAATGAATCAGTTCCTCAAGGACTGAGAGAGTGCCTGCTCTATGAGTAGCTTTGGGAGACAGAAAGGGAATTCCATTTGGAAGAACTTCCGAGTCAGTAATGCATAAAAGGTATGCCTGTGTAAAATACACAGAACATGGTTATAGGTGGAACTGAGTGTCCGTAGTGTCGGGTAGGCATGCGAAGTGAAGGTGCAGGGGAGGCCTGCAGGAGGAACGGGTGACGTGCCCCAGGCCGTCAGCTCTTTCCCGTGGAGTAGGTTTAGCCCGCACATGCACACGGTCATTCCCTTCTGTAAGCACTGCATTCACATTGGCGGAAAGAGATCATAAATAAAACAGTTGGTTCGTTTCTGTTGTGACTCTCAGGATGGCATTTACACCGTAAAACACTGTTGCTTATCTCTCAGTCTCAGCTGAGTTACTTTTTGAATAAATTTTTTACAAAAGATTTTTAAAATTTACTTTTAGAAAGAGGGGAAGGGAGAAAGGAAGAGAGGGAGAGATACGTCAATGTGAGAAAGACACATCGATTGGCCACCTGTCACACACACCCCAACTAGGGACTGAACCCTCAACCCAGGCTTGTGCCCTGCCCAGGAATTGAACTGGCAACCCCTCACTTTGCGGGATGACGCCCAACCCACTGAGCCATACGGGTCAGGGCTCAGCTGAGTTGCTTAATGCATCTAATCACATGCAGCTGATTTAGTTGGTTAGCCCAGTCACTATCCATTGAAAATATACAGAGACCCTTTGAAATGCTGGCCACTGTGCCTGTGGTGGACACTGGGGAAAGCAATGACACGTGGTGGCCACTGTGGTGGTGGTGACATTCTAATAACAGAGTGAGGTCTTATACCAGTCAGAAGGCAGTTGATTATACTTGGGACAAAGCAGGAGAGACAGGAACGAGACAATTCCAGGTGGGACCGGGGTTCTGCCGGGGTCCGAGCGTGCGTGATGCAGCCGGAGGAGGTCTGCGGGGTTTCCGTACCGTGCAACCCTGCTGCTCACCCTCTGGGGTTTCAGAAGAGGTGCCACTCGTGTTGTTGACCTGGAGCTGCCTCGTCCCCCAGGTTGTACATCAGAGGGCAGGGGCCGTATCTCGTCTTTGCCATGTCATGAAAGAACCTTCTCTTTCTGTAGTTCCTACTCACAAGAAAAATTCCCAAGAAAATGTGTGGACTAAACGCAAAGGATCCCCATAACAAACCAATTGTGGGCAGAGCACTAGGGGCTTATTCAACTTGGTTGTCTTGCAGATGAAAAGCTTCTGAAGAAAGCGTCCACCAAGGTTACGGGATCACATCACATGTGTGCCTTGAGGAGTAGTGGGAAAGGGACTGTGACCTCCAGTGAATGCCTCTGTCAAAGATGCTTTTCTCCCCACTAGGAACTGGCCGAAATTCTAAACACTGAATTTGCAAAACGGCAATGAGCCAGAAATACAGATTTGCTATTTTATCAATAGCCACCATTACCAGTGAGTTGATATTCATGTCGTTTTGAGGTCAGACGATTTAAATCTTGATGTAAAATATAGCTACTAAAATAGGGGTTACAAGAGCAATATAATACTGCAATAGAATATCTGTGGGCAGTTAATGGACAAAATAATTGCCTTTGTTTGCTGACCTGGCATCTGTACCTGGTAAGACCATAGTCACACTGGACTGGAAAGAATTTGGGGTCCAAATTCTCTCCCATTCAGTAAAGATGAAATCCCCACAAAGCACCAGGCACTGGGAAATAACACAGTTCCTGCCTTTGGGGGTCTCCGTGTAGCCAGGGAGCAGGTGAAAATACGGATGGTTGATTTGATTGGAATAGACTATAAGGGTATTAACTGAAATTGATGGCTACCTAGAAGAGTGACTTAGAGGGGAGCCAGGATTTGGAGGTGGGGGGTCACCTGAGCTTATTCTTGACTGGTGGGGACCTGTCTGCATGTGTGTATGTGTTTGCAGAGACAGAGAAAGAGAGGTTGTCCTTTCATTTTCTCGTAGGTTCAGTCAAGGCCAGTTTCTCCCCTTCATCTCTTCCTAGAGATGAACGTGTAAGGCGAATAGCCGAGTCTCTGTTCAGCTTCTCTCCCAACAATGGAGGATAATTCTCTTTACCAAGATCTATACTGACGGCCTTTCTAGCACTCTTGAATGCATTTTGCAACCAAATGTATCTATTTTAGCGTTTTCCATTATCTCTGAATCTATACACTATATTTTTAATCATTCGGTTCTTGATGAAATTGGTTGACTAAATCCGCTATTTTGAGTAATCTAGGACCATTTTGTAGGAATTCCAAGTATAACTTAGAGAGAACTTCATGGTTTGGAATGAGCGATTTCATTCCCAATGGCTCCTTACCGAGATCACGTTTTTCACAGGAAAAATCAAGTCCGTGTAGTGAGGCAAAGGACTTTTCCTCCTGCATCGTATTTTCACAAAGTCAACACAGTTAAATCGCAACTTGGTTTTACAGTGAATACATTTCCTTCATGAAGAAAGGTGGCACTGTGTCCAATCAGGACTATTTTAGGAAATCCCGGCGGTCTCGGCCCCTGCCTGTCAGCAGCTCAGCACAGCGGGTCTTCCGAGTGACAGCATTTGAAAACGGCCCCCCGACCAGGTCTTCCGTGCGTGTCTTTATTGGTAACTTTTTTCTTGTGGTAAAATACACAAAACATAAACCCGGTCATTTCATCCATTTTTAAGTGAACAGCTCAGGGACCTCAAGTGCATTCACGTTCCTGTGCAGCCGTCCGTCTCCAGATCGCTGCCACCGTATCGCCGTTGAAACCCATTCAACCAATTCGCCATTGTTTTCTAAAAGCTTTTCCCTCCTTAGGCTTAAAGCTCTTCTGAATCTTAAAACTTTGTCTATTTTTTGAATACGTAATACATTTGCTGGAACAAACTATCAAGGGTTCCAAACAGCATGCTGTGAGAAATCTTTCTTCTGTGCCATGGACTTTGTTCCCTGATATCCCCAGGACCGTGAGCGACTTTGATAATCCCCCTGTATCTACAAGGGCTGGTTTCAATTGCTTTGCATTTGTTACTCCAATAAGTAATGCCGAATAGGCCCCAGGGAGGCTGAACCAAGTTACATCTCTATCAGCCGGTCTCCCCGTGCCTTTATCAGGTTATCTTGCTGTCCTGCTTGCTCCCTGGTCAGTCTGACATGGGTGAAAGATGGATAGGTCGACGTAATTAAATTTGCATTTCTCTTAAAAGGGAGGCTGAGCATCTTTTCCACTGCTTTGTAGATGCCTTTCTGTGAACTCTGTTGCTTGACAGTTTTTCCCCATTAAATGCTGGATCTGTCTTGTTCTGAGTTTAGGAATGAAAATACTTCATTCTCTATGATTGATGGACGTGGCTGGAATTACTGAGTCATGAGGATCGATCTAAAATGCTCCTCTTCCGGTGCGTGTGGGGAACACCTGTCTGTGAGCTGCTGTTCAGGCCTTGCTGGAGTTGTAATTCTCAGTGGCGATGAGGCGAACAGGCTGGGGAACGCATGCTGAGCGCCCCAAGGTGCTGAAGCCACCACGTGAGACCAGTCAATTATGTGGGCTCGGGACTTGAGAATTCAGATTTATTTTCATATTCAAAAGCGCCCGACGGTATGCCTGCGGACATCCATTCAACCCTGTTTTAAGGAGCGCGGTGACGCGGGCATCAGGCAAGGTGCTGTGGGGAATGCAAAACAGACCTCTTGTAATCCCTGTCTTAGAGGACTTTATGGTCCATTTAGGGAAAGGACACACACAGGCTGAATACAAGATGGAATAAAACTGCATGAGGCCTGGATTGAGACTCAGAGTACGAGGAAATGATGATAACACACCTTTTACTAAAGGACAGTTACCTGCCGAACATTTCCACAGGTGGCAAACACAAGGCCCTCGGGCTGCATCCGGCCTTCCACCTTGTTTCTACCCGGCAGCAGCGCTGAGCTCCTTGCCCCTAGTTAAGGAATAGTTACAGTAGTTACATTTATGCAGTCCTCAAATTACATTCGGCCCTTTGAAGGCAACAGTGAGGCTGATGTGGCCCCCGGTGAAAATGAGTCTGACACCTCGGGTTTATTCAGATTATTTCTAAACCTGCTAGGTAGGTACTGTCCCCTGTCTGCTTTGCTCACTGCTAAGGACCTGCATCAGTAACAAATGCACATAACAAATTAACACAAACTTAACTATTTTACAGTTCCAGAGGTCTGACATCTGAAACGGTTTCACTGAGCTAAAGTCCAGGAGTTAGTTAGCAAGATTCATTCCTTCTGGAGGCTCATGGGGAGAATTTCCTCCCTTGCCTTTTCTAGTTCTGGAAGCTTTCCAACATTCTTTGCCTCCTGGCCCCTTCCTCCATCTTCAAAGCCAGCAAAGGCAGGGCAAGCCTGACTTGGACTTTCCTCTGACGTCACCTAACTCTGATGTTCCTGCCTCCCACTTTGTGAATGGAGACCCCGATGATTATACCGGGTCCACCCAGTTAATCCAGAGTTGTCTGCCCATCTCAAGACCCTTAATTTAATCACGTCTGCAAAGTCCCCTTTGCCATGTAAGGTACCACACTAACATGTTGCAGGGATTAGGATGTAGACATATTTGGGGGAGCCATCATCCTGCCTTCTGTAGCACCCTTAGGCCTCCAACACTCAGGGATGGAGGGCAGTGTTTGGGAGGAGAAGTCCCAGGCAGGGAGTTGCTGGCAACAGAAGGCCTCATCAGGGAATGAAGAAATATCCTGACCCAGCCTCTTGCCCTGTGATCTGTGGCTGCCTCTCATTGCCCCACCCCATCTGCGAGGCAGAGAGCCGAGGTGGCTAGGTGCTATAGTCCATAGGGCAGAGAATGGATCTGGGGTAGGGACAGGGGCAAATAAAGAATAGCAAGCTCAGCCCTGGCCAATGGGGCTCAGTGGGTTGGGTATGGTCCTGCAAACCGAAAGGTCATGGGTTCAAGTTCTAGTCAGGGCACATGCCTGGGTTGCAGGCTTGGTCCCCGGTCAGCGCACAAAGAAGAGGCAGCTGGTCCATGTTTCTCTCCCCCCGTCTCCTCCTCTTTCTCTCAAATCAATAAAAAGAAGGCAAAAAAAAAAAAAAATCAAGAGCCCATAGGAGCCTCACCATTCAAGGTGCTCTGTGGGCCCGCCCCCTCCTCACCCGGCACAGTGGGAAATGCAGTCTCAGGCTCCACTCAGCCCCCTGTATCAGAATTTGCATTTTTTTGAAAGATCACCAAAGGATGCGTAGGCACATTTTTAGTTTGAGACGGGCTACACTGGAGGATTTCCATCCACATGGAGATAAAGGCTGCTGGAAATTCTACCCAGGCTGGGTTCCTTTGGGTCTGCAGACACGGATTTGAGCCTCACCTGACATCACAAGAGTAGCCACGAAGAGTAAGAAAAATCCAAAGACTGGATCCCAAAGGACAAGGGACAC
>PVKM010012018.1:0-32316 GCA_004027735.1 Carollia perspicillata | reverse complement strand
CTGTCATGTTCTCATTCACTGACGCATCCACAGAACTTAACACAGGATGCAGTTTACAGTTGTGACTATGTGAAAGTTTATTCTTATATTTTTATTAATTATTATATTCATTTCTGTTGTAACTGTAAACCTACTTTTCCCCACCCCTGTACAGTAGGTATTCAGTAAATATCTGTTGAATGAAAACTGATAATATGTGGAACTTGGCTAAATATCTGGCATCTCTCTTTTTTTGTCACGAGAACACTACATGGGAGATCCACCCTCTTAACAGCATTTCCGGTGGGTCGTCCATTATTGTTGACTATAGATACACAGTGGTAACCTGTCTGCAACTTTAATGAGCTCCCCGCGTGGGTCTCAGTTTTCTGCTCTTACAGGAAGAGCACTGTTAGTCGGTTCTCAAAGCCCACTCAGGGCACCCCTTTCCCTGCTGCAGTAACCACACCAAACGGTTTAAATTTTCCCTAATTAACAAACTGTTTGTTGTCTTTAAGGCTGGAATACTTTCCCATATCAACTTGGAAATTTAAAAAAAAAACTTCAACACCTAATTCTAAATTTTTTTCTTAGCGAAAATTTTGCTAGCACCTGCTCCACTCCATTCACCCTTTCCTGGTAATATATTGACTTGTCTAAATCTTCAGCATCCATGAAACTCAACTTTCACATCACAAAGTGTATTACTTAATGCATTAAAACTTTACTAAATAAATTAAATTTAAGTGCATTTTTTTGTTTAGTCTGTGTTATCTTTTATCTCTAGACATGTGGTAGAGATTCACTGTGGACAGCTGTCAGGATCATTAATTAAAGGCAAACCAACTGAGTATTTTAAAATGTACCCTTGAAATAGAGGGGAGGTGCCAAGTTGATATTATCTTGATAACATTGGATAGCAATATCCCATGGGCTTCCGTATTCATTGTTCCTAGTCAGTTGACATTTATATCTATTATCATTTCAGTGAAACGTGATTAATTATTTTATGATAATTTGAATTGTTGTTTAAAATTCAGTTTGGAAGTGTGGTGTCCTGGCCATCTTCTGCTACCATTGCTTTAGAGGGTCTGGATCCACTCTGCTATTTAGGGAAGATGATGTGTTTTTCCAGTGCTTACATGATCAGCCTCATTGTTTTCTAAATAGGAGACCCCTTCATACTCTTTCTAAGTAATAATTTTATACTGCAGACATCAAAGATGAGGACAAAAATGTCACATTGTGAATCTGTCTCCATGACACTCCACAATAATACACAGTAAAAAATTAAAGCCAAGAGAGCCTTTTGCTTTTTCCATGGTGTCAAAAATCATGTTTCTCAGTGTTTTTCCTCTAAATTGGGCATTAAAATAATCATTTTTATATAATTTTGAAAGTTGTAATTATGTCTTGAAATTTTTATTTATAAAATATTTCCCCAAGTCACTCTTTTTCATAAGGTTGTTTTTCTCTAAGAAATAGAAATTATAGTTCCCACTCTTTAAATTAACTTCTAGTTTAGCTGGAGATTTATTGCCTTAATCCATATGTAATGTGTTTGTCACTTAGGAAAATGTTTTAAAAAGCATGAGTTAGTAATTTTGTATAATGCTATAATTATATCTTCCATCAGGGTAAAAGTAAATAAAGGTAAGGCTAAGATAATTCCTAATTTAAGATGCTTTTTCAAAGTATAAGGCTCATAATTAAAGATTTCAAATAAAAAGTAAAGGGCCTAGTACCCTTACATATCAGTCTAATTTTCAAAGTGAAACCATAAAACCTAGCTGAATAGTTCCTTCCCTTACAGGTTTACACATCGAATCACAACTGTCCACTTGGAAGCTTTTTGTTAAAAATAATTAAATAAAGTTAGTATCTTTACACTGGAGAACAGGACTTAAAGATGAATTTTGTAGCTCAACTAACATGCAAGGTTGGGAGTAGAAATAATTTAATTAGCCTAGTGCCATTGGAAAGTATTTAAGATTTGCAATAGGACGTATGTAAATTATTCATTTTGCATTAGTTAAACCATTGGGGGAAATCACATTATAAGTCATGAATTTCATACATGACTTATACATGATTTCATAGATTTAATACATACAGATAATATCTCACTAAACCAAGATATAAGTAAGATGGCATGTCTTTTTGTAACCAAGATGTATCCCCATTTTTCTACTTTCTTCCAGTTGGACTAAAAGACACGTAAAAATCTGGCCTCACCTAGTCCAGCCTAGCACCTAATAACCCTGACAGACACATATTCATATCTAGATGCGGTCAAGGACACCCAAAAACACAAGGGCTTTTCTCACGGCACATTGAGCTCCCCAGTGGATAATGGCTACAGCATCTCAAGATAGAAAGCAACAGCCAAGATTTACGTGTGACGAGACTGAAAAGCACTTGTCTCCTCTGCTTTGCTAAACACAGATTTCTGTGACCCTCTGAAGTAGCCATGTGACTTAAGGTTTAGCTGCTGGCAACAAAGATAGGTCATCAAGCTCTAGGTCTGCTGCAGCATTACCATTCTCCTACTCCAGCCAAGAACTTCGTTTTAAGCAGGGACCGGCTGGTGGGCTCTGTAGTATTCATCTTGTTTTTCAATACCTCTGTTGTCACTCCATGGCCTTCACCAGCCTGTTCAGCTGGACCTGGTCTTACACAACGGCAGTGGAGCCAGTGTGCGTGCTCTCCGTGTTCACTGCTATTGCGTGATTCAGGAAAGGGCTTCTCTGTTGCAGGAATTCCCAGTGAGCTCTACAAGTTGTTAAGTCACGTTGCAGTTGTATCAGTTATTACTTTTTTTGAAAGATAAGCCATCATTGGGACTTTGGGCATTCTGCTATAATGGTATTTATTCTGTCACTGGAAGTTTACATATAACTGTTCAGATATGATTTTTATTGAGCGTATGTGAATTGGAAGTAATACTCCAAACAGCTGCACATGCACAGTCTGTTTACTGAACAATTCTAAAAATATGCTTCCAAGTGGCTTCCATGTGAACCAGTGGAATTCTGTTAAGTTTCAGTATGGGAGAGTAAAACCCAGAAATTGCTAAAACTATCATGGTATGACAGTAGTCTCTGATAAGATCACATGTGCCGTGTTTCTGATGCATAAATTTTAGTCCCACTATCAGTCATCCTAACAAACTCTACCTCTTTAATTATCAAAACTTTGTAACTGTAGGTATGAAGTATTTAAAAGAAAATACCTGGAAATATACATTTAAACATGCCAAATATTTTTGGAATTTCCATTACAGAAAGTAATTGGCTAGTATTTACTTCTTGATTATGCATCTAATGGAATGATAATTAGCTCATCATTACTGTATTTAACAGAACCCGAGAAGGATTCCTTAGAGATACTATTAGATTTCAATTTATTACATAAGATTGCCCTTGACATAGAGATGTAGTATATGGCCGCAAAAACAAACCTAAGTAAGACCTTTATAGGTGTCCAGCAGGGATAATACTGCTAGCAATTCATTTGTCTGTTTACCGCAGTGGAAAAAAAGAAAGTCCCTGGTATTGTCGCTTATTATGGGTAAATAATATAACAAGATCTCTGTAGAACCTCTTGAAAACTTTATTTAGTGGAGCATTTAATAGGATATTATTTAATAAACCTACCTTTTAGACCCTTTAACACTGTGAATTATTTTATTTAATAAAGGATTCATACCAGAGCATTCACTTACTAAATATGGAAAAACTTGCCTCTGAGTTGGTGTGTTAAATTGCTTGCTCGCCCTTGGCATTTTAGTAGGAAAACCTTAAGTGTGATACCACCAGTCATCAACATGTCTTCTGTTGACACATTTTCTTTAATAAAAGACAGAACATGGGGAAATGTGTATTTTTGTTTAATCTGAATAGAAGTCTATATTATGAGTGTAGTTGGAAAGCTATGCCAAAACACTGGATATACAAATTTTCATTTACTGGACTGTCAATATGACTTACTTTTTTTGCTTGACCTACCAACAACTTTCCTTTTCATTTTGCCAGTTGTGCATTTTAGGATTAGAAGTAAATGGAGCCCAAACAGTCTTCCCTGCAGCCTTGGGGTTCTTCGTAGAGCACTTGTTTGAAAAATGCCAGTGCATCGTTTTTCTCTGAAACTCAGAGACACTCATAAAATTAAACATGATTTATTCAGGGTTTATTCTGAAGCAATTTAATTTTGCATTTATGAACTGAATCAACATTCTGTTCATATTACTAAAACAGAACTGAGTGTAATTTTTTACATACTATCAGTGACAATGTCATCATTAATTCGGGTTTCTAGTACAGGGGTGTGTGTTATTTATTTATTTAAGAATCTGGTATTGCAGTTTATGCTAGGTGTATTTGCACATGATATAGTAGAAATGGAGCTTTGGAAATTACTGAAAGTAAACACTTGGTAATTGCTGTAACCCTCTTTTTCCTATTATATTGCTAATCTTATAAAAGGTGGTTGTTTCTTCACCTGATTTTCTTAGCATATAATGTCTTTGTAAGCAGGAAAAGGTGGCGCTGTCTTGATCACTGTAGCTTTAAATCTTGAAGTCAGGTAGTTTGCTAGGGCTGCTGTAACAAATACCACAGATTAGGTGGGATAAACAACAGAAGTTTTATTTTCTCACAGTTCTGGAGGCTAAGAAATCTAAGATCTAAGATTAAAATCTAAGATTTTAGAAATCTAAAATCTAAAATCTAAGATTTTCTCACAGTTCTGGAGGCTAGAAATCTAAGATCTAAGGTGTAGCAGAATTGCTTTCTTCTGAGTCCCTTTTTTGTGGCTTGTAGTTGGCCGTCTTCTCCCTGTCTTCACGTGGTCTTCCTTCTGTACATGTACCTGTCCGTGTCCAGATTTCTTCTTTGGAGGACCAATCATATTGGATTAGGGCCCACCCTTAAGAGTCATAACTGCCTCTTTAAAGACCTTATCTCCAAATACAGTTACGTTCTGAGGTACTTAGGGTTAGGGCTTCAACATAGAAAATTTAGGGAGGAGCAGGTGCACAATTCAACCCATAACAGATAAGGTCAGTCCTCCCTCCAATACTCCGTGAGCTATTCTAAGTTTTTTGCCTTTCCATATAAACTTTAGAATTATTTTGTCAATATCCACAGAATAACTTTCTGGGATTTTTATTGGGATTGCGTTGAATCTATAGATCAAGATGGAAAGAACTGAAATCTTGATAATATTGAGTCTTCCTGTCCCTGAGACTGGCTCCCCTGTGTTTTTGTAATCTTCAAACTTCACTTTCACTGAGCTTCCAGCAATTCATCACTTACAGCATAGATTTTCCTTCTCTAGTACCGGTTCCTGTGGAGATTTTTATTCCCAGGCTTCTGCTCTGGTAAATTGTGATTCTCTGTATCTGCCTGTCATTTCTACAGTTGGGGGGTGGGGGTGGGGAGCCATTTGCCCTGGGACCCCAGTGCTCAAATGAATCTAAGAAGAGCTGTTGATTTTCCATTTGTTCAGCTTTTTTCATGTAGTGGGGTCAGGAGTGATAACTTCCAAGCTTTATATGTTCAAACCAGAAGCGAGAACTCTCCAAGGTACTTTTTATTATTGCAACATAATCATTAACGTAAGTAAGCATTTCTTGGTTCATTATTCTATAGAAGGAACTGAGGTATAATACATTATATCTTAAAACTGGCAGCAATCCTATTTTCCCAAAATGATATTTATGAAAATATTTCCATGTTTGCATCATAAGTTTTTAAAACATATTTACCTTAGAGTTCCAACTGCCAGCCAGGCTGCAGTCCAACAAAAAAAGAAGAGATTGCTGGAAGGAGAAAAGGAAAACTTTCCATATATTCATTCTTCTGCATCCTTCTGTCTTACAACACACTCGCCAGACTTTACATATTGCCACCCTGGCTGTAGGGAGACTGGAAAAGTGAGAGTTTTTAGCTTTTCACATTACCCCTCTCAAGTAAAAAGTAGCAGGAACAAATCTTGTGTTACTTTGGGGTTTTTTATTGAGTTTATTGGGATGACATAGGTTTCAGGTGTACAATTTAATAATACATCCATCTGTATATTGTATTGTGTATTTACCACCCCACGTCAAGTCTTTTTTTTTTAACATTTTATTTATTTATTTTTAAAGAAGGGAGGGAGAAAGGGAGAGAAGCATCAATGTGTGGTTGCCTCTTGCACGCCCCCTACCTGCACCCCAGGCATGTGCCCTGACTGAGAATCAAACTGGTGACCCTTTGGTTTGCAGGCCAGCACTCAACCCACTGAGCCACACCAGCCAGGGCTAATTTCTTTTTCTAATTCTTTCTAGGCTGCATCATTTATCAAAGATGAAAGCAAGCTCACTTGTGAAAATATATTTTTTTCATAGTCTATAATTTACCTTGTCATGTTAGCCTTAATTCAATTAAGATTGTCACCCTCTTTCTCTTGTTAATACCGGTAAGTCTGGTGTCTTATTATTTATCTTAACATTAATTTTTATTCTAGATTCTACCTGTACTGTATTTCTAATCTTTTGTTTTTCTGTTGTATGTGTAGAGAGTTTTTTGGGGAGGAAGGTGGTTATGAAATGGTTTCTTATCTTAATTTTCCTAAATGCAAACATTCACTATAATTAGATGCAAACATTTGAATCTTACATTTGAACCTTAATGCAAACATTAAGACTTTAGTTTACCTGGATAAGGGAAGGAAGCCCTTATTAGTGTTATTCTGGAGAGAATGATTGTGGGTTTTCACTCATGGGTGACGAATTCTACACAGGGTTTGCTGATCAGATTTCTGCTTTAGAAATATCACTTGGGCAGCAGTATGAAAAGATAAATGGGAGGGAATAACAAGACTGGAGGTGGGGTCAAGTTAGGAAAAAGTTGTCCAGACCAGGTCATGGTCATCCTCATCATGGCCTGGACTGAGGAATGAACCTGGAAGAAATGAAATAAAGTCCACTAACTTTGGTCACTTGGTGAGGTAAAAGGAGCCTAAGGTTGCCTTGAATGACATGATGGGATGGGTGTCTTTCATTGAAGAAAGGACCATGGGTAAAGGTGCAGTTTGGGACGTGTAGAATAGACCCTCAGGTGGAAGTAGCCTATGAACGTTTGGCCATGTGAACTGGTTAGGGAAGATAGATGGGTCAGAGATATCAATTTAGGAATCACTCTTACGTAGCTGGCAGTTGGAGTGTTTAGAGTAAGAAAGATTAGAAAATATGTTTCGATTTAGAAAAGGAAAAGGCAAAAGAATCCTATGGAGTGGTCTCATAGAAATTGAGCGAGGAGAGAATTTTGAAGAGAGAATAAAGAACAATGCTATATGTATTGAACAATGAATAAAAAGTCAACAATTGAGTCATGGAAAGAGAAGTCCATCATATTTAGTCACGTGAAGGTCATGGGCGACCGACCATTGACCAAGATGTTTCAGAGATATGAATACAGGGATATGAATTGGTTAAAGACTGAATGGATTTTGCAATTTAAAAAAATATGTTTAAAAAGTGAATGGGAGGTAAAGAAGGAAAAAATAGCAAGTATCCACTCTGTTTCTGATTCTTCAGTGTGAAAGAGAGGAGGAAGAATAATAGCCAGAAGGTTAGAGAGTTTCAGTTCTTTTGTTTTCCCACTTGTTCCTTGATTAAAATGTTCCTTTTAGTTGCATTTTCTTAAATTAATGTTATATTTTAGATTTTTAAATAATTAGTCATTCTATAATTTTTTGGCTAGTGGCATAAGTTTGAAAGAATCAGGGATGCCCCCAAATCAAATCAGGTATAAATACTAAACTGTGTGATTCCCATGAATACACAGGATTTAAAAATATTTATGACAGAAATATGTAAAATCATGATTGAATAAAAGGAAGAAGTTGACAGCGTGTTGGATAAATGTGAGATATCTTACAAATGATTTTTAAATGAGGCCATCTGTTAAAGCTTGCTGATGCTCTCAGTCTGGAGCAAGAGGTTATTTATGTTTTCACGCAAATCAGGCTTTAACCAAAATACTTTGGAAAAAACAGATGTCTTATAGAAATTCATTATTCCTAAAATAATTACAGCCCTCTAAATGTTAACATCCCTTCCTACAAAGAATGGTATTATGCTAATACTGTTTATATATGTGAATGTGAAATTATTGTAAATTATTGTATCACTGCTGTAATATAATGCAATGGTTTCTCCCTACCCCACCTCCAACCTCACCCCCAGGAGATACATGCCTGCTTACCAGGACCAATTTTCTACTTATTTAGCCAAAAATAATTGACCTTTGAAAGTCATAACTCAAGAAGTTGCGTTTGAACTAAAATCTAAAGATAAAGCTAATCTTTTCAAGCATTCTCTCCTTCCACTCTTACGCTCTCTTTTAGACCCCCAGTAAGCCTTACTGATACATTGAAGTAAAAGAAATTCCGTAATAGATTATAGTCATTCTGTCCTGTTTCATAAATGAAGTTGAAGAATTACTAACATTTTGCTGGGAAATGAACTGCCAGTGTTACTCCTGTTTTGCTAATATGCACAGTCACTCACTTTTAAGGAGTGAGCCATGTGCAGAAGAGCCTAGAGACAGACATCACGAGAGTCTAAATTCTACAACACATCAGTGTAACATCAGTTTGTGTCTGCACTAAAGGAGGTCAGTCTTGAGGGGCTTGGAGACAAAAATTGAAGAGACTCCTCACTTGCAGCTTTCGTCATAACTGAGAGAGCAGTAAACCCGATACAGACGGAGGTTTCGGGTTTCCCCACGTTGTGGTGGTTTGTTAACTAGGTCACCGAGTGGGATGCTGGACCGAGTTTGCAGTAAGCACCTTGCTCAAGGTTCGCTTTAGTACTTGGAGGAGCTGTTGGGCATGGACTGTTTATTTAGTGAACTGATGAAAGCATTGTCAGCTGACAACTTCTTGCTTGTTGAGAATGCTTTTTAGCTCCAGTAGGCTTTTACGTGGAGACAGTGGTGTGCCCACTCAGATGGGCCATCTCTCTTCTCCTTCCTGAGTGCTCTCAGAATTGGAGCACTGGTCAGGATGGAAGACAGAGGACTGGAGAGTCACACCTGGCGAAGCCCCCACCTAGCTCTTTGCTCACAGTAGGAAGTCTGTGCCCATTCATTTCTCGTCTTATGTTTTATGTGCTCTCTAGGTAGTATGGCATGGTGACTCAGAATGAGGCTCTGCAGCCCGATGGCCTGAGTTTGAGAATTGGCCCCACTGCTTATTGGTTGTGTGAGCTCAGCAAATAACTCGCCTGTTCCTCAGTTTCCTCATCTGTAAAACAGAAATAATAATAGCACCTTGCCCATAGCATGGTTGTCAGGGTTAAATGAGTTCACACATTGAAAAGGCTTGGCAGAAGGCCTAACAGGTGGTCGTGGTGGTGATGGTTTTTCACACAGGCAACAGAGCAATGCTCCGCTCCTGGAAATCTGGAGAAGCGCTTGCTGACAGGCAGCACCTCTGCCCTCACCAGCCCTCTCTGTACCAAGGGGACGCAGGTGGTTCCTATGAAGAAGGGGCACCAAAATATTGCTCCTCTCATAACGGAAGGAAGAGAAAACAGTGTGTTTTCACCAGCATTATCTCATTTAATCTTCAGGACAAGTCTTGCAAAACAGATTATTAGTCAGTTTTTACACACGAGGGACTGGAAGTCTTACACAAGGTCAGTTGGTCACTAGATAGCAAAGTCAAGATTTAGTCAGAGCAATACCTGACTCAAAAAGCCCAGCAAAGGGGGAAAGATTGGGACGACTGTAACAGCATAATCAATAAAATACATATTTTTTAAAAGCCCAGCTGTGTCCTTCTCATTCCAGTGGATCAGCCGCCAGCATTTGGGGCATAGCTGCTCCCTTCCCTTGCAGATGTGGCAAGTTAAAGAGGCCACTGCACCAGTCCAGTCCACCCTTCTGCCTCTTCTCCCTCCGAGTGGGAGACAGCACACACGGCAGACACTCAGATAACGTTCGGTCATTGGCCAGGCCAATACTGCTTATTTTCCCCCACACTTTGCATCTTTAATATTGCAATGCTTTATTTGTACTGAAATATGAGTATCTGCGACATTGTAGAAAGTAAAAATAGAACTTAGTATGAGACAAAGTTACCAATGCAATGATACCCTCTTCTGCTAAGTAGATGACAAAGGCTGAGTTAATGAGAAAGTGTGACTCTAGTAACTTCCTATCCTCATTCTATTTTGATGATTTTTTTAGTTCTTTAAAGAAAATGCTGGCCCCAGAATTCTTGCCTTTGGCCAAAAACAATACCATTTTTATTTGTTAATAATTTTGTCTAAAAATATGGAAGTCAGCCATGGCTGATATGGCTCAGTGGACTGAGTGCCAGCCTGCGAACCAAAAAATCCCAGGTTTGATTCCCAGGCAGGGCACATGCCTGGGTCATGGGCCAGGCAAGAGGCAACCCATCGATGTATCTCTTGCACATTGATGTTTCTCTCCCTCTTTTTCTTCCTTCCCTTCCCTTCTTTCTAAAAGTAAATAAAAATTATATATTTTTAAATATGGAAGTTATATGAATGATAATTAATGTGTTTATATGTGTAAGGCACTTGTATTATAGGGAACTTCACAGAGAGAATCAAGTTCAAAGTAAAGGTATCTTTAGTGCATCTATTTTGAAATGATACACAGCTACATGAGAATGCTATTGTCATTTTGCTCAGTCATGTTCTTGCAATGAAACCTTCTGTGCTTATCCTGCTCTTGCCAGTCATTCTAGAACTATCCACCATTCCATCACTCCTTGTAGCCGTATCTATGCCTGTCTGCAGCTGTATGTTTAGTAGGCAGGTACTCATTGGCAGCATTTGTGTACTTCCTCACACCACACAGTTGAACACTCTTCCACTGACTGGTTGTGTAACATCGTTATGTAGCCTTGAGAATGTTACCTGACTTCATTGGCCCTCGCCTTTTAATCTTTATGATGTGTCAGCTACTGGGCTAGTTGCTTTATATGTCCACTTCCATTTATCTTCCGGCAAATGTAAAGGACAGGCCGCCGAAGAGGCAGTGTGTTTATTCACTTCACTCTCACAACAACTTGGAAGTTGGGTGTTTGTATCACTTTACTGATGAGGGTACTGAGATACAGATGCCTGGCTCATTGCTCAGCTTCGCTGCAAAGATGACCCACGTACTCAAAGCCGGCCTGGTAAACTCCAATTCGGAAGGACACCAGTTAAAAATTTCCAACCATAAATGGCTACTTCTGCCCCCATTCTTACTTCTTTTAAAGTGGCAGTTTTCTTACGAGCTACTACACAAATGCCCTGTTGACTTCCAGTTGTCTACCCAAATAGATACTTAAGAAGTGTTACCTGGTCGACTGGTTTAAAAAGGGAACACTTCAAACAACCCTATCTGTTGACGAGAATGTGTGTGGTCACACTGAAGAGTGCGGACTCTGGGCTCCTCCAGACCTGGCTCGGCACTTACTGGTCATGTTACTGTAGGCAAGTTATTTCGCCTTTTTCTTCATCTGTGAAACTGGGACAACAATGTTAGCAGCATGCGATGGTGGCGAGGGTAAACTGAGGAAATTCTCTAAGTACTTGGTACACGTGGTACACGTTAGTTGCATAGTAAATAGTCATCCTTACTGGTAGTTCTTTTTGTTTTTAATAGTTGTTTGTTTGTTTGTTTGTGAGAGGGTAAGGGAGGGAGAAGGAGAGGAAGAGGAACGTCGATCCTTTGCCTCTTACACACCCCGTAGGAACTGAACCGGCAACCTTTATGGGTTCATAGGCCAGTGTTCGAACCACACCAGCCAGGACCTGCTAGTTTTTAAAGTGTTTTTTACTGATTTGTGCTTTCTTATTTGAGACTTTTTTTAGAATACTTCTGTGGCTCTTTTCTCTAATTCTCGGTTTTCAGTCAGATACTTCGGAGATGACTTTAGTTCTTTCAAACACCAGAATACCATTTAGTAGCTCCCAAATTTTCTAAGTCTTAAAATGCCTACACATTAAAAAGCTGCTGTATCTTAAGTTCCATTGCAAGTACCTCAACAAAGAAAGTTAGCACCTTTGTTTCCATTTCTCCTTTTCAGAATACCTTTCTTGTTATGTACCTTTATGAATTTAAAACATGACTAAAGATGAATTCCTTAATATGTATATTATGTTTTGAGAGCCTGTTAATTCTTTGAGGAAATTAAGGGAAAAAATAATGAAGCCATGTTATACAGGTACTTAATTTTTTTTAAATCTGTGGTAGTACTATGGTAATTAATGCTTATTTTATGCAAACTAGACTATATCTGTTAACGGACACATTACTGTCAAGAAAATATTACTTGTCTTAATTATCAGTAATGAAGCAGGGATAAGCTGCTCACTTAGATATAATATATCTAATGACCTTTTCAGTTAGAGGTTGTGATGAAAGGTATCAGTTTCACAAATTATGCTTCATTCAGCTTCTGGCCTTTGTGTAGATTAATGTTTTGTGGATGAGTTTTAAAGTCAGGCATAAATTGTGTTTTGTGTTTAAAATTGATTTAGTGTCTTGCTTTTAGTACATCATTTTCTCATTTATAAAGCCTCAATTTTATCTTCAAGCTTAAAAAAAAAAGAGCCCATAGTAAATTTAGGACTGCTTTACTAACTGCCAATGTTTTCTTAACCTTAACAAATAAAACAGTACATATATTTCCACATTTTTAACCAAAGGGCAAATTTCTTTGTTATTTCTGAATTTAGAACAATAAGCACAGTTTTGAACTAGGAATATAGGACTATAAATAATTCTAACTCTGGTTTTCCTAATGAGATTTTCTGCAGTGACCCAATGCTAGTTGTTTTGATAGAATTTATGATATCCCTTAATCAGCCTCTTACTGAATAATAAATCAGTATTATCAGGGTATTGGAACATCATTCAAGAACTCAGAGATTTAGCCCTGTATTTTATACTATTAAGAAAATTGCCCCATGTGTTAAGTTACTAAGCAAGGATTTAAGCGTTGGGGGTTAATGCGAAAAAGCAATGAACTGAAGTAATTTGCAAACTGTTTAAGCCTTGGAACCCTTTCTCTATCTAAAACTTATTCAGAAGCCCAACTTTAAAATCTAGCAAAATTGGAGCTACTCTGCTTGAATGGAAAGATTCCTGCAGTAACTGGAACGCATCCAGAACTCACAAGGAGCAGGGTCTCGATACTGTGCTGCTCTGTTTGAATTGTTCACGGAGCCCAAGTACCAGAGCAGCAGAGAAGAGTGCAGACATCTTTTTCAACCCCTTCATTTTGATGGCGAGGCACCTAAAGTTTAATACAAAGTAAGCAAGCTAAGTTCATGCAAACAGCAAGTGCTATGATCTGAAATCATATATATATATATATTATTTGTGGTGATGGAATCTTTTCTTTACTCTTTGTTGCCCTACTACTATAATAATGAATTTTGAAAACTCTTTAAAGAACAGTTTCTAAATTGACCTAACCTTTGCATTAGAAAAAAAAAAAAAAAACAGTAAGCCGTAGATTTCCATTTTCAAGGAAAGTCCTACCTGTCCCCAGACATCTGCTCCTTCTTGCCCCATTGCTCCTTTTGGACCAGTGTGGAATGCTGGGTGCTGGTTGTCCACTCTGGCTTTGCGGGAGAGCAGGAGCAACGGTGAACAAAGGAGGGATTTCCTTGTGCTGTACTTAAATTCTTTCAGTTCCTCAAAAGTGTTTGCATGCATGGAGCTGCCTATGATTAGAACCTTTCATCTAACAGCTCCTCTACCACCTACCACCGTCACCTCAGCCAAGCTGACTTTATTTATTCCCCAGGCACCATTCACTGTCACTGCACCCTTTAGGGCTTCTCTGAGCCATCCGCACCAAGTCCGGATTAGATCGCCCTCATTTGTTCTCTCCGAGCGTCCCGTGCTTCATCACAGCAGTAACCATACTGCATTGCAATTACTTTCATCATCCCCTTCTACATGTTCAGTTCCCGAAATACAGAGACCACAGATGTCTTGTTCATTATTGAACTGCGTAGTGTAGCAGAGTTTCTGACATATGGCGAGTGCCCTATATTTATTAGGGAAGGAGGGGAGGGACATCGACTCTGCTCTCCACTCAAAGGATGTAATATATTGATATAAACTGCTTTCTTGTTGAGAAGCAGCCTTGGACTTCTATATGACTTTGAAAGACTGTCTGTCTGACTGTCTATCTCTAGGTCTGTTTTCCTTTCCGATAGGTTGATAATACCTCCGATGCATAACTTATGTCTTACTCCTGTGTCAGCGCTTTCTTCTCAGTTTTTGAAGTATAATGGAGGGGGAAGTTAGGTTCTCCTTCAGATTTCAAATTAAGGAGGCCTCTCTTCATTTACATATAAGCTTATGTACTTTTAATGGTGATGACATTCTGTAAATGAAATGTGTTTATAGATATGCTTGTAAACATTAGAATTTCATTTCTTTGTTTTAGCCTTAAGAATGGTACTTACGCAACTCATAACTAAACATGTATACTATGTAGCCATGATGGGATTATTGTCTACAATTTAGAATGTCTAAACTTGCCCCTGTCAGAAATGAGTAGTGTCCCATCAAAAGCAGTGCCACTCCTCCAGTTACTCATTACATTATTTCCCTATTGTCACGAGCAGCTGACGAGGTGAATGGGGTGCAGGAGACGGAAGGTGAGGTAGGAAGGGAATTATCCCACTTGGTTTTTTTCAGGAAGTTGAGAAAGAAAAAGTTAAATACAAGAAAAAGACCCATTAAACTTCTATAGTGATTCTACTCCATATCAGGGGGTAAAAACACATTTTTAAGGATTTGAGGGAGGGGGAATAATGCATGCACAAAGCCAGAATAGCAGTTTATATTTAACAGAACTAAACGGTCACATTTTCAAGTAAAGTACTCCCTGGCATTTGAACAGCTGTTATATCTAAATCAGATTGAATACTGTGTTTAACCTTCCCAGCTGTAGCGGGGGCGGCTTGGTAGTCTAATTCAGTAAAAAATATGCATAGCATACTTAAATTTGAAACTTTAAACACATATTTGTATCAAACCGATAAATTGTGGTCCTATAGCCTATTTTAGATAAACCCTTTATCTCTGAGTTATTGTTCTCAATGGTATCCTATGTTTGAAAATAACTAAAATGTCTTTGCAAACCCTTTCAGTTTTTTGTATACTTTTGTATTAGGAATGAACAAAAAATACACATTTTGTATACGTATCCTTATAATTCCATTGGTGTATTCATGGGGAAAGTTAAATTATATATATTCCTGTATTTCTTCCTACTTGATTCTCTAACTCGAACAGAATTTTCTGTGCTAACACAGTCTTGGAAATGGAACGAGGGCAAGGTGGTTGCTATGGGAAGGCAAAAATGAAAGACCAGTACTTCTCAACCTTACAAGATTAAGGTTAAAAGAGATTAAGATTACAAATACACATAATTATGTAGCATATAAATGTAGTGAAAACAAATTTTGTCCTGCTACACAGAAAATACTGCTTGACATTTGAAGGAGGTGATTTTCGAAGAAATAAACACAACTGCTCATGGATATACACCTCATGGGCATGCTCGCACACATATACAGATAAACGCAGCAAGGCTCACAGACTCATCTCGGTGTCTGTCTGTGCTCTGTGTACATACAAACATCCTCAGCCTTGTCTTCTGGAGAGCTTAGGAGCAATAACGACCTAAGGAATTCTCCAAGTACCCAGACATTGGTTTCTAAGTATCATTCACCTCTAATAAATATTTAAAAAAACAAAGAAAGAAGACGAAGAAGGGAAGGGAGGCCTTTTGGAGAAATAGCTGATCCTGGGACATAGAACATGTAACAGAAGACTAGAATTTGTGCCAAAATGTAGGGAGGTATGCAAAGCATGATAAGAAGACACAGGACTCACGGCTAGTAGAAGAGGACCCTACTAGCCAAATCTGGGAAATTGGAGCTACAAAATAATTAATGGAAAATAGCCCATTGAGTAAAATGGAAATCCACAAGTCCATACCCAGGTAGATGTCTGGCTGACTGGCTGGATGGTAGATGAAAAGAGAAACCTCTCCCATACAGAATGCCAATGAACAAACACTGAAGGAATGATGAAATAGGAAATCAGCCTTTGAATATCATATCGTAAATCCATTCAGGCAAAAAAACGTCAGTGGAGGCTAAAGTGACTGGTGGATTGATGAGGTTTGATGAGGAACAGGATATGGACAGAATCTCAAAATAGTTCCAAACCACTGATCAGTTACAAAGGGAAGAATCGTGACTTTACATTAGAAAAAGGTGAGGGACATGACCAAGTGGTCAGTTAGCATCACAAGGGGACGGACAGCACCTGTGGCCCATCACCTTGACATGCGAGACACTCAGAGAGCAGAGTCTCATATTAGTGGTTTCCCCTTGCAAAAAGCATAATCAAAAGGAAACACCAGAGGGATCTAAGGTCATGGAAGCCTGCGGGATAATAGTCCTGTATTCTTAAGGAACTATCAAGGACTCGAAAGGCAGGGAGGGGCTGAGAATATTGGAAGAGGATGAATGTCCTGCTGTTGCTGGGGCAGTTGACAAGTGTAAATGGACTCTGAATGGATGGCAGTATTGTATTAATGTTGATTTTCTGACCCAAAGGATTGTATGGTGATCATGTAGTAGGATGTCCTTGTTTTGGAAAATACACACTGCAATATTTAGAGGTAACACAAATCATATATGCTACTTGTTCTTAAGTGGTACAGAAAAAATCTAATTATGGTCTATATACATTTTGGAGAAAGATGTCTATATTTCAATGAAAAGAGGAGAAATGGAGCATATTTGAAATGTTAAAAGTTGGTGAATCTACGTGAGAGGGATATAATAAGTGTTTGTTCTGTTTTTGCATACTTTCCTGTGTGTGAAAATATTTCAGAATGAATTATTCTAAAATATTTATTTAAAAGGGAACAATAAACACTTCATAACCAAATACATTAATATTTCTACAATAAAACATTTGAGGAGTCACATGAAATAGCATTAATAAAAACTGTAAATAGCTTATGTTTGTCGAGGCAAGATTTTGCCACCAAATGCAGTAAGGTTTTCAAAGGTTTTTAGATTTGTGAATTGAGAATAAAGGTCGTTGGATCTGTGTAAGGTACCTGAGGCCCAGATAAGTAAGTTTTCCATCTCACACGGAAAGTAACAGAGCCAGTCTCCCATTCCCCACCCTTGTCCGACAGCTGAAGAACAAATTCCTAAGGCAAGACAGGGATCTTTGTGTTCAAATGCTGACCTGTGGGAGTTCATTCAGGAAAGTGTCTGATTTACAAAATGCCCCTTGAGCTACATCATTAGTTTCACCAAGAGGCCATGTTCTATGGTGCGATTTCAAATTCATCCCAAAGAAATATAGAAAACCTTTTTCATTCCCCTCCCCTATTTCCTAGGTGGTAGGATAAACGTAGGAACGGGTAGATTTCTTCCTCTTCTCTCTGTCTCTCTTTGTCATCCTTAACTCTCTTACCCTATACGACCCAAGTAGCAAACACAAGGCCCGGAGACAGAATCCGGCCCTCCACCTTGTTTTATCTGACCTGGCACCTTGTTTCTACTCGGCGGCAGCGCCAAGCTCTCGCTTAACTGTTAAGGAGTAGTTACATTTACACAGTCCTAAAAGTACATTCAGCCCTTTGAAAGTAACCACGAGGCTGATGTGGCCCCCAGTGAAAATGAGTTTGACACCCCTGCTGTACAACTTCTTCCCTCTCTACAGGATTAGAGCGTAGACTTGGATTTCAGTAACTACTTTTTTCTAAAGCGATTTCCCATTCACTTGAATACTCCTAATGCCTAAAGTGTTTTTAAAGTTTCAAGTAGCTAGCCATTGACTTGACTTGTACTGCTGCGTAAGAAATGGTCTTTCCTGGATCCTGTGTCTCCCTGTACGGTTTTGAATATGGTTAAGGATTGTATACTCAGCATTTCCCTTTTTTAAACTTTTTATTAAATATTTTATTATTCTATTACAATTGTCCTCTTTCTTTTTTTAATGTCATTTTCTTACTAAGAAAAGAAAATATTTTTGGATATTTTCTATTATATAGCCAATTGAAATAAATCCATTTTGAGGGCTAAATATTATTTTTTAACTATCATAATTGCTTAAGTGGGTTTTCAGTAAGCTTCTTATATTTCTTCAAATTCTTATTCTTTAAATTCTTTTAAAAGATTTTTCTGGAAAATAACCAAGAAATGTCACAGTTTTGTTACTTAAACACTTACATATTTAAAAGAAGATTGCTTATGGCCCCTGGCCAGTGTGGCTCAGTTAATTGGAGCATCGTCCCATAGACTAAAGGGTCATCGTTTGAATCCTAGTCAGGGCACATGCCTGTGTTGTGGGCCAGATCCCCAGTTGTCATGAGAGGCAACCACACATGATGTTTCTCTCCCTCTCTGCTTCTCTTTCTCCCTCCCTTCTCCTCTCTCTGCAAATAAAAAATAAAATCTTTTAAAATATCTGTGAGTGCACACACAAATATGGAATGTGTGTGTACATATATACATATATGTGCATATATAAAGATATGCATGTATATACAGGTGGACACATACATGTGTGTATGTGTATATGTGGAGAGGAGGATGGGGAAGTTACCATTTAAAAGATACAGAGTTTCAGTTTGTGATGATAAGAAAGTTCTGGAGATGGGCAGTAGTGATGGTTCTACAACAGTGTGAAAGTACTTAATGTACAGTTAAAATATACATTTTGTTTACCTTACGACCATATATGTATAAAATCAGATTTATAATTTTTCATCTGTAGGTGATGTTTCCTTGTTGTAGATATTAGCTGACATTTGGTCTTTAACAATAATATAGACTATTTAATATATGTTACATACTGTATACTGTGTTAGGTATACATGCTGAGTGTAAAAATGTCTGAAAGTTATTTTTTAATTGACTCAGATATTTTTCTTAGCTATGTGACCTTGTATAAGGTACGTAAACCCTATAACTTCAGCTTTCTTATGTATAAAATAAGGATAATAATATCTCTTTGGAAGTTTGTTGCAGGGAGTAGTTAATATAAAATTTTTTATTGGGAAAATGAATATTATTCATGTAAAGCACTTAGCACACAAAGAAATGCATAGAAAGCACACAAGAAATCATAGCTCTTAGCACTTTTTATTAAACAATGCAAATGAATTAACATACCATAGTTACTTACAATTCTTGATTGTCTTTGGGGGATGCATATAACGGGTTACATCTTATAGTCACTTCCTGCAGTATCTTTGTTTACTTTGTTTACTTGACTTGCTAAACATGACACATACAAAAGATCATGTGACCCTATGTTGGTCTTAGGACACCTTCAGCCACCCAGGACTTAACGCCAGCAGCTTGGTCAACAAGCTTGCTAAGCAAGGGCAGCAGAGAGAGACAAGCATGCAGTGTGCTGGCATTTCTGTGGAACAACCCTTATTGCCCAGCAATCCCTAGAGAGCCCGAGACAGCTCTAATACCTTTCAGACATAGATAGCTTCTTTCTTAATAAATCCTGTGGGGCTGCTCGTTTCAAACAGTTACTGTTGATGAAAAAGGTTAACTGGTGCTCATCAAAGTACAAATATGTTATTTTTATCATAATTTATATACTTACACCATGGTTCCGTTATGAGAGGATTTGAGACAGTTACCCAATGGCTGTTGTAACCATTTTATTGAAATGCAAAACAGCTAAACAAAAAGGAACCTCAGAAGGGTGTCTCCTCCTTGTCTTCTCTGCCTTGGCTGTGGTCATCCCACTGGTTTTCCCAGAGCTGGCCGGTGACGTCTCTGGTGGCAAACAGCCGGATTGCTTGCTGGTTCGCTGGTTCGTTGTGGTTGTTCCCTTGCCTGGACTAACAGAACAGCTGTCACTGGGTCTTTACCCAACCTTTGGAGAACTTTGTTATTCTTTCATTGCCTATTCCAATATTCTCTTTTATGTTTTCCCTTTGTATTTAATTAATTAAGGATGGCACTGGTTCACAAAATCCTACAGGCTTCAGGTGCACAGTTCTACAGCACATCATCTGTGCACGGTACTGTGTGTTCCCCACCCCAGGTCACGTCTTTGTCCATCAGTATTTATCCCCCAACACCTTCCTCCTCCAAGGAAATTATTTTCTGGTTGGAAGAAGAATCAGTACCCTTTTTTTCCTCTTAATTAATATACCCTCTCCTAAAATAACTCTCAACCTGATTGAAACTGAAGGTCAAGAATATGGAATGAAATGGAAATAGTATGACACAGCTAAATATTATCACCTTTTAGGTATTTATCCAGAAACAGAAAATTCAAAATGTTATGTGTTCACATATTCAGCACTTTTATTAAGCTAAAACACACTTCTGAAATCTGATAGGAACAATATTGTAAAGCTTAATTATATTTTTATGGCCCATGCCATCTGTGCATTTGTTCTGCTTACAATAGTAATAGAGTATTCAAAAAACAATAGATTTCGTCTGCAATGCAATCTTCTCATCACAAATGCATCAGGGCAAATTATCTCCTATCATTTAAGATCCTCGTCTTGTATCGTGGATTTTTGTATCTGTTTGAAAAAGAAAAATTTCTCAGCTACTGAAAAACCATATATGATTGATTCAAACAGAAGGCACAAAACTCCTGTTTTTGTTTCTTGAAATAAATTCTAATTTAGATAAAAGAAAACACTATAATTGTTTAATATACAGTGGTATATGACTTAGAGATTATTTTCTGATGTCTAAAAATTAAGACTTTCAAAGTCATCATATAATGTACTTATATTTAATTGCTTTGTAAGTAGAAACTATAGATTTTAAAACTACTGCTATGCAAATTTGAAACATGCAGTTTTGCAATCTATTTGACATTTTAATAATTTCTCCAAAAATATTATAGATGTTAAAATTTCTCTGTAATCCTAATAAACTATTACCTCTCTTAATAAATGATAATAATGGTTATGTCTTACTCTTAAATTTTATTTTTTCAAAGAAAAAAATAGGATACCATTATCAAAACATCTAGTAATTCCTTTAAAGGTAAGAGATAGGTATTAAATTAATCTTTGTGATGTTTAAACCTCATAAATGTTAGACATTCTACATGTCAAATTTTAAGAATAATGTATTTTTCATGTACCATAAAATTTAATACCAATATACATAATTTCATGTATATACATTTATGAAATAAACCTTATAATTTATGTTAGTAAGAATACTGCCTAGTGTCTTTGACACTCCACTGAAGATACATCAGCTGCTCAAGGTGTTCATTTTAGCAGCTATGATCTGTTGAAAATAAGCTTTTAGATACAACAAATACTGAATCATTTTTGTATGTCCTAAGTGTGAGAGTTTTAATGAACTCACATGTTAATACTCCCTGTATTCTGTGACAGTGTATTATTTTATGTTTTCTATGATTCAGATATGTCCATATAATTCCATGATAAAATTCATCAATCCTACTTTAATAATCAGTGCTTTCTTTTTCTGTATATTATACTAATCTGTGTGAGTTTCTTATTGCTGCCATACCAAATTAGCACAAATTTAGTAGCTTAAAAATAACCCAAACTTACTGTTACAGTTCCAGAGATCAGAAGTCTAAAATCAGTCTTAGAATAGAGTCAAGGTATTAGCAAGACTAGTTTTTTCTGAAGCTCTAGGAGAGAATCCATTTTTTGGCTTTTCCAGTTCTAGAGACTGCCAGCCTTCCGTAGCTGATGGATGCATCACTCCAGCCCCTGCTTTCATCGTCATATCACCTTCTCTGACTTGACATTTCTGCCTTCCTCTCAGGAGGATTCTTGTGATTAAATCGGGCCCAGGACAATCTCCTCATCTCAGGATCCTTACCTTAATCACATCTCGAAAATCCCGTTAGCCATCTAGAACATATTTACAAGTTCCAAGGATTAAAGATGGGAACATCTTTGAGGGTAGGCAACAGCATTATGCAGCCTACCACATATCTATCTAGTTAATTAGTTAGTTAGTTAGTTAGTTAGTTAGTTAGTTAGTTAGTTAGTTAGTTAAGTTTTAATTCCTTAAATTGTTCTCTTTTGCTACAAGGCCTCTGCATTATATAAGTACAGTTGTCCCCATTTTCCCTCCACCACTCCTCCCTCCCCAGCCATCCCCACTTCCCACCCCTGAATCATTTTCTTAACTAAGAACCTTTTCGTATAAATATTATATGAGGTACCCAAAGCAGTCAAACTCACAGAAGCAGAGAAGAAATAGTGGTTGCCAGAAGCCAGGGATGGAGAGAATGGGGAATTGTAACTTAATGGATATAAAGTTTTAAAATCTATTGAGGAGCCCTGACTGGCATGTCTCTGTGGATTGGGCATCGTCCTGCAAACCGAAAGGTCACTGGTTCTATTCCCAGTCAGGGCTCATGCCTGGGTTGTGGGCCAGGTCCCTGGTTGGGGGCCTGCAAGAGAGGCAACCAGTCAATGTTTCTCCCCTCTCTTTCCCTCTCTGTCAAAGTAGTAAATAAAATTAAAAGAATATATGTTGAGAATAGATCTCAGATTAAGTGTTCTTACCACCAATAAATAAATAAATAAACAGGGAAGCACACAAGGAAATTTTTGTAGGTGATAGGGATGTAGGAGTGTTTGGTACTTTGATTGTGATGATGGTATCGTGGGTATGTGATTATGTACAGACTCATCAAGATATATCCAGTGTTGCACGAAAGTAGGTTTACAGTTTTTAGTACATGCAACACAGTGTATTTCTGTATGATTATTTATTAATGTATTATTTTCCATAGAAGCGACTATATACCTACTTTTGCCCCACCCTATACATTAAGTGTATGCAATTTTTATACATCAGTTATGCCTCAATAAAACTAAATAAATACAATACTTATTTACTATAACCTGGCCAGATCTGGAGAAGAAGAGTTACCAATTCATTCAAGTAAAGGTGAGAGACAACCGATGTATAAACTGGTGCTTGTTCAAGCTCTGATTTCAACTTGTATGTCAGTACAAGTGCCCTGAGAAATGGTGCTCATTTTTGCCAGCAGTGAGAAAGAAGGTGTAAGCAATAAAGTTACAGAAGCCAGCTAACTGCTAACTTCCTCCTGAGAAAACCACAATAAAACTAGTGCTGAATTACATTTTGAATCAAATATGCTTTTTTCTTCAGACTGCTCTTTTGGATTACCAATGCCAATGGTCTAACTTCAACTTAGTGAAAAAAGGTTCTTCATTAATGGATTTTATTAAATTTCTTACTCTGTATAACAGTTCTCTTATCTATACATCCTTTCATGGAATATTTTTAGTTTTTGAGTCAAAATAATTTGTGTGAAAGAAAACAAGCTTAAAATGGACAATTGCTGGAACGGGAGTCACATGTCCTGAGCAGGAAAACATTGTGCATAGAGCAGCTTGGCTTGAGTTAGGGATAGGAGGGTGAGCAGCTGCATCAGAAACTGGATTAGAAATTTCTTTACCCAAAATTTTCAATCCAAAGGTCTTCCTTCGTCTCCAGAAAAAGTCTTCGGAGTCTGTCTAAGTTTATGCTAGGAGCAGGGAAGCTGCCTCCAGAAAGTGGAACATCTACTGAAAGAACCAAGCGTAAGTGCCTGATATATGCAAATGACTGACACATAAACCCTCTAAATATGATCCCCGTCTACAAGGAGTGCGTCACGGTAATTAATGTACCACACTTCAGTATTTTCAGACATAGGTCTTAGTTCCAGCTCTGGCATTACTAATTGTCTGACTTTAAGTAACTTAATCTAATTCAGTGTCCCTTTTTCCTCATCTTGAGTAAAATGCGGTACTAATGAAAATGACTACTTTGTTCTAAGAATGAAATTATGAAATATATGTGAATTGTTCAGTACAATAATAATTGTACTTCAATCCTCAGTTACAACAATAAGTATCATCATTACTGCAATCTAGTTTGGGAAGCAAAATTTACACCCAAAATAAATCAGATATCGTTTTAAGATAATAATAGATTAGGTTATTAGTTGTTACTATATATCAAGAATGCTATGGGAAATAAGCCTTCTCTCATCACGCTATATAAATAATGCACACGTGTGCGCTCCCTCAGCTCAGCAACCGTTCCTTCCTTTCACTTATCACAGTCCGTGTTTGTCGCTTCTTATCTGTCTTTCCCACTACACCGTAAGCTTTTTTAGTGCACAGGCCATGTTCTCTCATTAATTTCTTGCAGCCCCAGCACCTTGATGCAGAGCAGGGACTCAATAAATATTTGTTGAATATATGAATTAGAGGGGAAATTATTGTTGACCAGCATTAGCAGAGCAGCATTGTAGAGAAGAAGAGTTTTGAAATGGATCTTGAAAAATGAACAGTATTTAGATGGACAGAGTGTTTTAAAAAAATGCATTTTGGGGTGAGGTTGAAGAAAGAATGATTATGTTAAAAGGCAAGAAATAATTGAAACACAATGAGTAGAGAGACAGAATGAGTAAGAAAGGAGCCATTTAATTGTAGGTTTAAAAAGAGATCATTGAAGGAAGCTTTTGACACCTCTTCATTTTACAGATAAGAAAAATGAGACCAGACCCTGGCCCGGTGGCTCAGTTAATTAGAGCATCATCCCGTGCATCAAAAACTTGCGCTTTCCATCCCTGGTCAGGGCTGGTACCTAGGCTGCAGGTTCGAATCCCTGGTCTGGCGCATGCGAGAGCAACTGATCCATGTTTCTCTCCCACATCAGTGTGTGTTTCTCTCTCTCTCCCTCTCTCTCTCTCTCTCTCCCCCCTCCCCCATCTCCTTCTTTCTCTGTCTCTAAAATCAACAAAAATATCCTTAGGTGAGGATTTAAAAAGAGGAGAAAAGAAAAAGAAGACACAGACATTGACGGAATCAGGATTAGAGTCCTTGTCTCTTCTACACCATGTAACTAACAGAGCTTATACTATAATAGAGCAGACTAGAGCCTATGACTTAGGGTTGCCAGTTCCGTGAAGGAGGAATTAGATGGGGAGGGGACTATAAACAAGAAGTCTACTTAGAAAACGCTTCTGATAAGCAGAGCCCAAAGGGATAAGGGAAACAAGAAGTAGAGCAAGAGGTGTCATACAGTATGTTTTGCCATCCTCTTTTAGATTGGAGGTGGATATTTATGGTTAGCACAGACTTGGGGCCTAGTAGAAAACTAGTGAATGCAGATATAACATTCCGTTGTATTATACTCGAACCATACATAAATATCAAAAGCAAAATGTACTTTATTTGTTGGCTGGTCTTTATGAAAAAGTAAACAGGTTCCCTTAAACCTAGGGATAATCAAAAACTTACCTTGGATACTTTTGTAACGGAAGGCACTGTGTGTATCATGTGGGAAATGTTAGGTGTCCTCCTAACAAATCATCCACAAAATAGCCATAGATAAACAAACCTTTCAAAGTGGGCTGACGGTTTCTGACAGCATTATAAAGCCATCTCTCAGAGCCAGTAATTCAGTCAGGCCCATCTGAATCATTTCCTCTATAAATTGTCTTTAGTGGAAATACAAGAAAAAGCACCAGTGAACTAATAATTATCTCCTCTTTGTCATCAGAGTGGCCTAGGTTAGTTAAATGCCATTTTAAAATTAACCTCATCTTTTTTTTTAATCTACCTGGAATTATTCTGTTATTTCTTTTCTTAAAGTATAGCACATTTGTGTGTGACTTTTTTTTCTTTTATGTGTATGGATCCAGAAAGTCAGTATAATGATAAATATGTGCCTCAGAATTATTTTTAGCCTCTTTCTATAAGTTTTACATCAAATATTTTGACTGAATTAACCATGTTAGTCACTTATTTAATAAGCTGTAGATACAGCTGTAGATGTCATTATTTTCTTTCTCTTCACTTTAATAAATATATATATTACATAATGAATTAAACTTATAAATTAACAACTGGCTCATACTACTTCATACTAATGATGCAGCTGATGAAAATGAGTATCCATAACCTAAAGATGCGTAGTACTAGGGACAAAGGTGGCATTTTACATTTTTATTAACACTTGTAATTTCCTCCTGCTTGATTTCTTTTAGGCCAAGCCCAATTTCTTCTAAACCATGGGTCAGTGAGCGCGGGCTGATTCTCGTGTGAATGATGGGCTTGGTTTTGCAATGATATCACCAACTACCAATACCTAGGTCTAGCTACCATCATTCTGAAAAACTTAGAGCAGAAAAGTATGAATTCAAATGGGATATTTCCTTTCATTTCACTAACTGGCAACCCTGAACATAATCAGAATTGTGTGTATCTGTGAAACATTACATTTTTATATGTTATTAATGTGGTAGTAACAAAATACAATAAAGCAGGCAAAATATTATTCTGTCATACATATTTGCTATTTTTCCTTGTTAAACATCATAGGATGAAAATACACTTTGAATGGTAAAATTTTGCATTTAGTAAATGATCTTATAATCAAAATAAGTTTAAGAACAACCAGGTTTCACCAGAATCTGATACATATCTGCTTTGATAGCTTTTCTACCTCCTCCCAAATGAAAACAGTATTATATTAATAAATTATAAGAAGCTTCTATTAGCTTGATAAATACATTTAAAATACAAGTTAGAAAAGGATTTGTTCAAATACTTTAAGTACGCCTTTATCATACTACTCTCGTGATGTCAAACACGATTTTCATTTTTTAAAGATTTTAGTTAGAAATTTAATCTTCAAAAATATTAATAACAGCTTACAGCAGGTAAGCTATAAAATAATACTGGATGCTGTCTATTTAGTTTCTGGTTGAAAAAGCACAGCAGTACTTTAGTTCATTACCTTTGAAAAAAACAGTAACAAGATAATACAGCTGCCTCTGATTAAGATGTAAATTCTTTCTAATTAGAATGTAAATTCTTACATTTAAATGAAGACATCAATTGTCAGGATGCCATATGATATCTTATTCCACCTTGCCTGAATGAAGCCCTCACTGCTCATCTATGGCACTAAAATAGTTTTGCAATCCCTTTGTTCTCTGATTCTTGTAATATTCTCTCTTCATGTTCCCTTTTCACATTGCTTTTGTTTGTTTTCCCCCTTGTATCTGATATCGCTGTGCCTTGGGATTTTGCAGAAATTTGGAATGAAAATTGAGTTCAGTCAGTGCCAGTATTTGCTTGTGCCTCAATTACTTCTGCTGAATTTTCCTCAATGCAAATCAGGCAGGTTGCATAAAGTGGTGCATGTATTTGAAATAATTAATTTTCCGTAAAATGATGGATCAAGTCCAATCAACCTTCATGAAATCTAAATAATAGAATAGAGAATTAGAAATTAATTAACATTTTGTGTTATTAATACTTTATAGTATAAACTAGCAATAATAAGTTTTACTGCCTATTCTAACTTTTTCTTTATTAAATGTTGATGAAAACCTTCAGCTTCAATCACTTCTTGCCAGAAATATGCTGACAAGGTATCCTGTGTCAATAACATTGAAGCAAAGGTTTCAGAGATTATATAAATTATTAACCAGTGATTGAACTATTCATGCTTGTGTTTACAGTGCAATAGTCAAAGTTCTGTTTGAATAATACACACTAATTTATAGAAATCTACTGTTGTTTTGGGGAAGGCCGTGAGCTTTTGAGCACAGCAGTGCACCTTTCTTTCACGTCGTGTTTCTTCACCCCAAAGAGACACAAGTTTAGAGGTGATCCAACTCAACCGACCTTGCAGTGCCAGGGAAGGAGAAACCTAGCAATTGAAAGAGTACTTTACAGATAGAAGGGCACCTCCCTAGTTTTATTTTTAATTTGTTGTTATCATAAAATTCCAGACATACAAAAATAGACGGGTATAAGGAACCCCATGCACCCATTAACCATCATCAGTCATCAAGGGGCTAATGGGGAAGCAAAACATACAAACCTGAAACAATGAGTAACTTGCAGGTAATAAAGAATAATGCGCCATAACAGAAGCTAAAATGCAGTTAGAGAATATGAGTGCGATGGATTGTGAGAGAAAATTAGTTTGTGATGAATGGGCAGAAAAGAAGAGAAGAACATTCCAGGTGGAGTGGAGAGGCCATAAGAAAAGATGAAGCAAGGAGCAGAATCTGTTGATAGCATAGGAGAGAGTACCATGGTCAGAAGTTTAATGTTTTTATACATATAAGTAGCTAACGTTGGTAAGATGGTAGAATTTGAGAGCCAGGCAGTACATTTTAGTGCTAATTAGCCAAACAGGTATTTTTGGCTTTGGAGTGACAGCATCAAAAATACCTTTTCTGTCCTGGCTGGTGTGGCTCAGTGGACTGAGTGCCAGCCTGCAAACCAAAAAGTTGCTGGTTCGATTCCTAGTCAGGGCACATGCCTGGGTAACGGCCCAGGCCCTAGTCGGGGGAGTTCGAGGGTCAACCAATCGATGTATCTCTCTCATATCGATGTTTTCTCTCTTTCTCCTTCCCCTCCACTCTCTAAAAGTAAATAAATAAAATCTTTAAAAATACCTTTTCTTTCTGCAGACAAAAATCTCATCTGTTGTAATTAAAATGATTTCCTATTCTCTGATTATGTTCACAAATAAAAGGACATTTCTAGTGACCAAAGAATAAATTGCAAAGAAAGAATGTGTCTCTAACCCAGGTAATTAAAAATAAGTGTTAGTAATAAATCTGGGATGATAAATTTTACTATATTGCACTTTACTTGACTTCTATACCCAGTATAATCAGAAGAAATATCACTGTTGTTATTCATATGGTCACTTGAAAGCTTTTTACAACCACAGTATCTTTGTTTTTGCACAATTCCAAATTCGTAGTATTATTTACATACAATATTAGTCTCTCATTGCTGGTCTAACAAGTTATCCCAAACATAGTGGCTTGAACAATACACACTTACCATCTTATAGTTCTGGAGGACAGAAATCCAAAGAGACTCTTACAGGGCCAAAACCGAGGTGTCGGCGGGGCCGAGTTCCTCCTGGACACTCTAGAGGAGAGTCCATTTTTCGGCCTTCTCCAGCTTCTCGATGTCACCTGCATTCCTTGGCTGGTGACTCCGTTCTCCAACTTGACAGCCAGCAGTGCTGGGCTGAGTCCTAGTTAAGCTGCCACCCCTCGGGTTCTCTCCTGCATCCCTCTTTCACTTTTAAAGACCCTGGTGATTGCGTTGGGCCCCCTGGGATAAACCTGCATAATCCCCCGATTTTAAGGTCAGCCATTTGGCAGCATTAATTCCATCTATACCCTCAATTCCCCTTTGTGGTGTGCAGTAACATGTTACGGTTCCAGGGATTGGGACGTAGACATCTTTGAGGGACTGCCATTTTGTCCACCTTACAGGTCTTCCATATCTGCTCCCCGGTAACCACTCGGGTAGACTGTAGACGGGCTACTTCACTGGCTCAGAAAGGAATTCTTTTATTTAAACTGACAGTTATCATTTTAGCTGGCTTTGAGGAAAAGAAAATAGAGAAATTAGACTAAGTACTATAGATCACAGCAATTGCACAGCCAAATATAAGCATTTGTACATAATTGCACAGTAAAATCTGTCATTGTAGGCATGGCCAAGAAATGGCGCTTCAAAGAAGGGAACAGGAAGCTGGCGTTTGGGGGGAAGCTACTGTATGGCAAGCAGTATTACAGATATTTTAGAGATATTATTGCCTTTTAATATGTAAACACCCTATATTTAAGTGTATTTCCTCCTTTTAATGATAAGGAAGCTGAAGCTAGGAGACTTGAGGTTAAACTTCCCAGAAGACACGAGTAATGAGCGATCCCAAAGTCCTCATACTATACCTTGCTGAACTCTGTGAAATGTCAGTTGTATCCATCCATCAAGAAACATATTTTTTAGTATTGATTAATATTAAGGCATTCAAAGTATTATGTAGTAAATATGCAATTGTAAGACACAATCCCTACCTCCAAAGACTCCAGTAGTAGAAGTAAGGCAAAAACACATAGGAAAGCAGTATAGGGTAGTACTTTAAGCATGTATTCGGACAGCTATAAATTAGAATCCTTGCTCCTTTCTTACTTCATCTTTTATTTCACGGGAGCCTAGGTTTCCTTTCCTTCCTCGTAGGGTTGTTATGGAGATTAACCATACATGAAATCTCTAATCCCAGGATCTAGCCTGTAGCAAGCACTCAGTAAATTCTAGCTGCTCTTATTGTAATAAAACTTGAACAGTACGAAGGCTCGGTTAATGATTACCCAGTCAGGGGATATAAGAGTTCAGTGGGAGAAAAGCTTATGGTCAGATGAGTGATTTCATGTTAAACCTGCAGCATACACAGGATCTCTTGTATTGATGGATGCCGGCCGTGACTGCCAGTGTGGTGTACCTGTTATGTGCACTAGCTCTGGAAAAGAGTACCTGGTTTTAACTACCATCTCTTTACTTATTAGTTTGTGCCCCCGTTTCCACATTTGTAAAATGAGGATCAACATAGTACCTTCATCATGAGGCTAATCAATGACTAAATGAATATGTAAAATGCCTACAAGAGTATCTGGCACATATTAGATAAATGTCATTGTTAGTGTTGAGGATGCATATACCTTGTGTAGCCTGCCTTCAGTGACCCATTGTAGTTGACAGTGATAGTGAAGAATACACATAATCTCCCCGGAGCCAGGTGGCTCCGTTGACTGCAGTGTTGTCCTGTACACCGAAAGTTTGCTGGTTTGAATCCCAGTCAGGGCACATACCTAGGTTACGGGTTCAATCCCCAGTCAAGGCATATAAGGGAGGTAACTCATCAATGTTTCTCACTCACATCGATGTGTGTCTGTCTATCTGTCTCCTTTTCTCTCTCCCTTTTCCCTCCCTCCCTTTCCTCTTTCTCTCTAAAATCAATGAACATGTCCTCAAGAGGATTAAAAATACATACACAGCCTGTTTCTCACAGCCATATAGGTGATTTGCACAGCTGGACAGAATACCAGCAGGATGGACATGTACAGGGATGTATCACGTGCCTGCAGTTTACCTAGCAGCATGCCTTAGGTAATGCAGAATGGCAAACACACTCAATTTCTCTAGACCTCCCTGACTAGGTGAGGAGACAAAACTGACAGTGGGTGAGATAGAGACCAATTAAGTGCCAAAATGAGAGTTAAACTGACTTGAGTGGTATAGGAATTCAGAGAAAGGAGAGATTATTATGGATTATATCACTTTACTAAAGAAAGTAGGACCTGAACTCGGTCTAGAATCATGAGTGGAATTTCACAAACTGCTAAGAAGGTAACAGGCAACACTGAACATCAGCAGCCCCCAACCTGGAGTGTCTGCATCTTCTGCTCTAACCCTGCTCCCCAGATTGGTCAGTGAGCAGCAGCAAAGAGAGAGAAAGGGCGTGAGGATGCCGCCAATGCCGTCAAATCCTAGAATCTCAAGTAAATGCTTGTCCCATTAAAGGGATTTAAAAACTTAAGAGCAAGGGATCCATGGACAGAATTCAGAGTTTCCAGCAACTCCAGTGGACGAAAAATTTACATCTTTATTTTCACTACCCTCCCACTGAAATGTCTTAGTTATGAATATGCTAACAACCCATAGTAACATTAGCAGTAACCATGACTTTGTCATCAAAAGACCACTGATTTTTTCCATATAAGAATATAACTATGCAGGCATCTCAAAATACCATTTACATTAACCTCTTTTGGTAAATATTAGACCCACTACTACTCTTATTATTTAATAGTTCATAAAAAACATGGATATTACTGTATCAGAAATTAGTTTATTATTTGATAACATTTCAATGCCTTGTGTTTCCTTTGTAATCCAGTGTATTTTATTTTATACATTTAAAAGCATTACTCTGAAAAAAGGTTCATAAGTTTGACCACATTGACAAAGAAGTTCATGGTCCCAGGATAATGCTTCTATTTACAAACCTGAGAATATATTTGGGCTTTGTTGGGGGTTTTTTGGTAACCATATTCATAGTTGAATCATTAAACTTATAGTCAACTAAAATCCCTTTTTTTGTTAGTTTAAGCTCCATTTATTCCCTATTGTAGGCAATTAGCATTACTATCTATCTAGCCAACTAGTATTAATATGCAGATATTATGAAATTCTTAGAGTAACATTTTGTTAATATTTCCATTTACCTAGATAGAGAACTTAATATTAACTACCTGAGATGATATCTTGTATGTTCTATATGCAGCTATATCTGCCAAACAAAAACGATATATTCTTTTTCTAGTTTTATTGAGGTATAATTAACATATAACATTTGTATTAGTTTAA